>CAJNIZ010029335.1:23601-55807 GCA_905231905.1 Symbiodinium pilosum | reverse complement strand
TAAGAGTGTGTTCGCGTAGTCTGTTATGCAGGGAAAACGGCCATCCGCGTAGTTCGCGTAGGCAGTCAATCTTAGTATAAGGACTTTAACCTTAAAAAAGACAATGCTCACGTGCCAGCTAATCTTGCGTCGAAATCGGGCTGCGTGTCTGCTGTGACCGTAGCGTTATTCATTTCGGCCTGATTTGTCTGCAAGCTGCACAGTAAGAATCAGTTTTTTCCATGAGGCGCCCATTTACGTGCCCGATGTTGGTCCTGTCACAAGCTTGTCAGCGCCGCTTGGGCTAAAACTTGGGCTTCGTTTGGCGTACCCACAATTCGCTCTGTAAAGCAAACAAGATGCTTCTGTAAAAAGTTCACGGGGGGTGGTCAGGTTTTACATCAGCCTCTTGGTCGCAGATCCGCTTGGCTTGGCGCCCAGCTCTTCTTTCACAAGCAAGAGCTGACCATTCCCCCATTCAGATCCATTCAGAAACCTCACTGCTTCAGAACCTTCGATTCTTGAGAGAGAGGCTCGATTCAGAAGCTTCTTGTAGGAGCAAGAAATCCGGCAGATCCCGCAGTTTCCGAACCAGGGGTACCAAGCCAGCCTAGTTTAAAAAAATCAGCGTTTAAAGCATGACTATTGTTGCACATGAGCTTAGCGTCAGAATCATACTTTACTTCCCGCAAAGGGCTGGTTTGAGAATGCAAAGTTTCAAGTCGGAGCGAGCCAGCGGAACCGTTCACTTAACAGGGCTTATGAATGAAAACTACTCTGGTTCTCCAACCCTCAGGTCCTTCAATGCCAGAAGGCATAAGCTCCGTAGTTCAAGCCTCAGACGCCTGCACAGATGCTTTCTGTGATTGAGATGCGAAGCATGCTGGCACTGAAGGACTCGCCTGTGCAGCTTTCTGTTTTGTCATTATTGCTAAACTGGTGGTTGCTTGGCGGACAACATGTTGCTTGAAAACATGTGCAACGCTTGCAAAGGTCTTTGCTGATCCCGTACGGGCCATCGTGGACTCGATGGCAAGGGTCCGGATCCAACAGCGACTACTTGCATGTACTTTCCATGCGATGATGTGAAAGATGCACACTGTTTTAGTAGTGCAAGGGCTCAACGTCTGAAAGCCTAGTCCTCCAACAAGTTACCGGGAACGACGGCTGAGCTGATGCTGAAGGCCGCCAAATCATATGGATTGCAACGACCACATGTTGCTTTCAGGGTGCACATTAGAAGATAGCGGAGGTCCACGGCAAAAAGTTGGGTGTTGCCATATGCAGCAGAAGGGTCTCTGTTCACGATGGGTGCCCTTGCTGCATGAAAGCTGCTGCAGATAGTTCTTTGCCTATGTTGTACCTTCCTGTTGCAGCTGGCCTTGTGGGGAATCTTTAGCCGCAAGCCCTTGTTTTCCTTGTCAAGTATTGGGATGCCCAAGCTCTCATGCAAAGACCATGCCTGGCATGTGTTGTTCTCCGTTTCGTACGTACGTGCGCAGAGAATTCGAGGAAGCGCCTCCCTTATCCGAGATGCAGTAGTCTTGTGCGGACAGTCTGCGCAGTCTGATGATCAAAGACCAGCATGACCTGCCTTTTGCATGCTTAATACCAATGGTAGTCTGAAGACGAAGATCTCAACAGCAAATCCCACCGTTGTCATCTACAGAGCCTATGCGCAAACTGCTGTCAACATGCAGCGTTCACGTGCCGCTATATGCAGCGTGAGCTGTTCACTTTGCATGTAGGAAAACCTATACTACAATGTGTGAAAACTGATACGTTTTGGATTTTCCCGGTGCAAATTCATGGTAAAGTGCTATTCTGTGGAATCGACTGGCGCCACTGTTAACAAGGATGCTAGGGCTTGCAACAGGAAGTAAACTTCTGATCTAGAAAGATTTCCTCAAGAAAATATGTGGGCCTTCACAAGCAATTGCTGCTGATGTGAATATTTGACTGAACCAGGTGCTCGCGGTAATGAGAGTCCCCTTCAGAAAGTAGCACACTTTCCTTGAGGCTGCTACCTCAAATAGTAGTTTCCATTTTATTTTCCATTATCCCATTATATCTCTATAAAACCCCTAGAGCCTATGACTCTTAGAGAAGTTTAAACAACGGCTTCCTTGACGCCAGCTTCGTCTCGCCACAGCAGTGGTCTTGCCCTCCTTGCTGGAGATCACTATGCCGCCGGGCTACTCGCCCCTCCCAGGCCACAGTAGTGCCCCAAATGCTGGATGCGGGATGTGTCACAGCTGGTTGTTTTTTAATTCTTATTCTGTTGTTGTGCTGTTCTGTCTTTACATGTATACGGGATGTGGTAATCCTACATCGTGTCGAAGGTTGACGCAAGCTAGTCTCTCGGTTGCGGGTTCAAAAGCAATTGCTTTCCAGATTGAATTTGAGACTTCAGCCATTGATTGAGCTATTCCATGTGCATTGATGCCATGAAGGCAAAGGTAGAGGAAATCCCAGTAAGAAGCTATGAACCGATCGCCTGAGACAAGTGAACAGAAGCAAATCTGTCAGGTGGGCAGTGTGGCAAGAGGCAGGAGACGCCTTGGTCCTGCATAGACATTGCGTTGGTCGGATGATGTTACACTAGGCCATACTAGGACAGGCTTTGAGGAGATGTGTTGCTGTTGCGAGGCCGTGGCCTGGCCAGCTGGCATTTAGGTTCGCACCGCCATGTTTGTCTCTGTCTTTTCTGATTAGAGGAGACTCTCAGCATTTCTGTGCCAGTGACACGAGCCCCATTGGCTTGTCAACGTGCAGCTTCCAGCGCGATTTTGGCGCCATCACCTACAAGCAGAAGCAGGCCTGAGTCGGCCTGAGGTTGTGCTTCATCTCTGCGGTGCCGTGAGAGTGCATGCCGGTTTCTGCATTCGGTGTTTGGGTATCCAAAATTATGGGGCAACAAGGCTGGCAGAAAATGCGCGTCATTTAATGCAAATTCTTGTTCAGTATGACGTGTTCCGGCTCGTCATCATACCCATGGACAGTTTCCCCCTCATGCCTGGGCAAGCTCCTCAGCAGTTCAGTTGCCAATATCAATGGATGATTGTCATGCCATCTTTTCCTGGCGCTGCCATTTGCTTTGCGGTTGGTCTTCGTTGGCGCTCACTTAGACTCGTGCAGTTCCGCATCGATGCTGTGCTCTCAGTAGCCCTGTCAGTGTGTCACCGTCTGCTTTCCTTCAGCGGATTAATGACAGATCTGAGCTCTGCAGCAGTTCAACGAGTGATACACAAGCAGCCCAGCATTGAGATAATGAGCTATTGCATGCGCGGGGTTCTATCTGGTCTGATGTTGGCGCCCTTAACTACTTTGTGGATCTCGAGCGAAGACAGTCTTTTAGCACGAGCTTGCTAAGATAATCAATCCGCCAGCAGAGCTGTCATCCTTCTACCTGGAGAACGAGCCCGCTCCTGGGCACTGGCCCCATTGACAGTACTTGCTGTCACAAGGTTCATTTGATGCGCACATGCGCGTGTTGCGCAGCTACCGTCCTGTGTTGCATAAGCTGTCGTGCATGTGCTATCAGGGCGCGAATTTGCGGTCCGGCCTGTTGGAGATTCCAGACTTTAACGCCAGAGCCCTTGCTCAGCAGTCTTCGACAAACTGGAGGACATATGCAGCACAGGCAAGGGTTGTGTATCGCACTTGGCATCTTAGTCCCTTGGGCGAACAAGCAAGCATTTATAATGTGGCAACTATGCCCATTAAGGATGAAAAGCTGACGACACAATTCGGTACGATTGCTGCCAGCTTGCGTTTGCACCACTCTGTGTTCTAGCATTCAGCTACGTTTCTCTAGTTGTGTGCGGCAATGAGGAGGGGTTCGCTTTGCAATGCGTGCGTGTTCCAAGCTTCGGCGGATGATTACGGGATAAGTCGGCCATCCTGCAGCCACACCATCTCACAACCAACCTCGTGCTGAAGATCTGCCAGCAATTTTTCAAGGTCTGCAGGAGCTCTGATTGATGCTCCGCAAACGGTGGCCTCGGAACCACCGCCTTTCGTGGGGGCCCTGCAGTGAGCGCCGTTGCATGCGGCAAGCACGCTTTGATGCGCAGTTTGCCCAAGTGATGCTCGTGCAATATTGTGCTTGGTGGCGGTCACGGTGTCACAATTTTCAGCCTAAAGGGAGGATTTGCTGAGGAAATGGCTCTGGGAGGGCTGCAGCCTTGGCTTCTTTCGCAGGAGAGTATGTCCGCCATCGTTTGCTGTCTTTGCTGCAGGATCATGCAGATCTGGCCACCTGGTCGAAACGACCGCCCGAACAAGAACAGCAAGCAAAGACCTCAGGCTCAGCACTCTTTGAGCCCTCCACAGCTTTCAACGAGCGCGAGTCCTGGGATGTCTTCCCTGCTCTGTCGAGTCTATCCCTTTCCTCTCTCTTTCTCTCTCGCTCTCTCTCTCTGTCGCTCCCTGCGGCTTTGCGTCTTCGACGGTCTTGGCAGGCACTTGCATTGCTTGGCAAGGTTGATCTTCCACTTCAGCCTGGGTACAAATGGCCCCTACCGCCCAGGGGACTGGGTGTTTGTTTCACGTAGTGATTGGAGTCTTTGGAGTTGTGGCTTTCCTGAGTTTAGAGTAGAAATGTGAACTTGATTCTGCTGTTGCAGGACATGATGCCCGCTGGGCAGATCGAGCTAGTTGGGCCACCTGGAACGGCTCGAAACTGAGATGTGTTGCCATGCCTCAAAGCAAGTAGCCTGGCTTCACCAAGCTGTATAGCAAGATCAGTCCTCCATGGATGTCTCAGAATTACCATACACTCGACTAAGAAAATCCCCACCCGCTGCTACCACCTTGTCGAGCCGCAGCCTTGGATTTCACGTGGTTCACATCCAACAGCAAAGGGACCAAACTGAAGCAAGCGGTATAAATCAATCTGCATCTACGACGCTGTCGGTCATGCTTGTAGGACTCGAGTCGTGAACCTCTTCGGAAGCATTTTCAATGCTACTCAGCTGGGAGTCCTGCTGGCATTACCTTGACAAATAGCATCGGAGCTCGTACCTCCTTGAGCAGTTCTCGGATGTGTACGTGCCACCTCGCCAGGTGAATGAATGGGATCCAAACGCGCCCGTGCTGGCAGCCTGTTTGTTCTTCGACGTGTGCAGTCTGCAAGACAGTCAGTTCTCACGCTGAGAAGGCGAAGCATTTGCCAGGTGACCGGGTGTGAGGGAAATGGAGAGACTGCCCTGATCTCACTCGTGCTCTCCTTGGAGCCCCTGTGACATTCATGGGTTTTCACATGTACCATGGATCCTGGCAGTCTCCTGGGCTCATCGCCTCCTTTGTCTACGCGTGCCTCCCTGAGCTTTCACAATAGCATGGACACAGACTGAGGCATTTGCAGGTCCGGTGCATCCCGAGGTTCCGCATCGACATTGTAAACCCGGCGGTGCAGACGGCATCCAACTTTTGGACTATGACACTTCTGGATCACTTCGCAGAGCCCATCCCCTCCTTCAATCTCTGGGCCTTCCCTGAGATTACGTTGTCCACCTATGCTCGCAACTCTGCTCCCAGTTGTTACCTGGGAGATTGCGTGGGGGCCGGGGCCGGTGTGGCAATCCCAGTCAAGATCACGCTCAGGACGCAGAACGTGGTTTCCACTAATGGGCAAATCCACATCACAGCTCCCCTGGAGTTTGGCTTCGACCCCACACCAACAGCGCCTCTCATCGAGGGAGACAAGCAAACACCTTGCCAGATCCGCGAATACGACAACCACAACATGTCGGCAATACCATACACCTGGCGGATGGCAGATGCTCGGTCCAGAAGCAGTGATCCGAATGATCCGAGTAAGGCTTCATGATGTTGGTTCCCTTTCAGTTCGGTCCGCTCTCTGGGGCATATGGCCTTGACCAGCCAAGGAGAGGGATTGTGTCATTGTGGATAGAGGCAATCCACTTGATGGAACCGGAACTGGCGATACTCGGACGGCAGCTTGCCTGCATCTTGTTCGGTCCTGAAAGTGCAGCACGGCTGTTCTGCAAAGGAACAGATGAAGGTCAGGCATGCGCAGGCCAAAAACAGGTTCCAGGGAAGGCTAGCCAAGGTCCGCATCATCGTGCGCTACCAGTTCAACCCCGCTGATCTCAGACCTCCAAAGGCAGGAAAAGATGCCTAGAAGCAGTGCCAAGACGTCCACATTTTGATGTTGATTGCATACCCGGCAAATTTGGGAGACGCTCACGCACTGGTGACAGGCGTTCCGGCCTGATGCCACCTTCGTCCTCTACTTCTGGATCCACCCTCCGATGACCTTTCGCCCGGCAGAGGCACGAACGCCTGTCTGCTCTGCGGTCCGCTTCTTTGCGCGTGTCTATATGATCTACGTGGCTTATGCCCATTTGATGCCCCATCTCATGCTGCGAGTGTGCGTTTGCAAAGCCTAGACGCCTAAGATCTAAGAATTCACAGTGGCAGTCCTTTGATACAAGCTTGCAGCCAATCAAGCGGCGATGCAAACACCTCCCAAGCAAAGCTGCCTGCGGTACGTCTCATATCTGCCGGACTGGACATGTGATTTTGAGGCCTGGATGCTGGAAAGCTTCGGATCGGCGGGGCAAGAGCTAGATATTGGCAGCGCCATTGGTTGGGAGGCTTGAAACCGAGTCCTCGCTGCAGCATGTGCTGATGGGATTGGATTTGGCATTCATTCTGGATTGCCTCGCAGGTCAGGCGCGTGATGACTCTATTCGAGCACAGCAACACGGGGGGCGTCAACCAGCATCTTTGCCTTGAATCAAGAGAGGTCAAATTCGAATTTGAGTGCTGCCTGGGTGCCTTCGCGATGCTCCCCACCTGCATTTCGGCATTGACCTTGACCTTGATCAACTGCAATAAGGTTCACGCAGACCATTGTTCCAGCAGTGCCTCAGCCGCATTCGAATGGCCCAATCTAGCCCAGATTTTTCAGTAATACGCATCATGTCTTAGTCAACCCCGTGCGATTTTTTTTTTGCCAGGTGACTGCAGGCGAGGAGTTCATCCCCAATTTCGCGGGGCTCCTGTTTGGTAACCCTTCCATGCAGCGAATGTGCACGGTCCCAGCTCCCTATGACCCTGTCAGCTGAAGGTCATTGACTTTGTCATGCCTGCAAATGTTTGGCTTCAGGACAAGTTGGTCCATTGCCTCAGAAATTTCTATGGCATTCTATGACCCATAGGTGAACCAAACTTTCATCCGATGCGCTCGGCCGCTTCTGTACTGTGAGCTCAGTAGGCAGTGCGACAGCTTCAGGTTCTGACGGCCCCGAAAAACTTTCAGCTGCAGCTTGGGTTTATGGACGCCAACTCGCAGGGGCCTCAGCGGGGAGGGACCTGTGTGGGAGTGAGCTCTTTCAGTGCTCTTTCTATATATTTCCGTGAATTTTCCAGGTATTTCAATGTATTTATTGTTATGAGGAGTGATGAGTGAACAGAGCTGAACGTCCATTCCTGGCACTAAAGTGCAATTTGAGTCAGCCGCTGCTCCGAATGCCTGCCCTCAGGCTAACGTCAAGTGTAGGAGGGTCGATGTCCTAACGTATTCCTTTTGCAAACAGGTGGCTCGCACAGATCACGCGGATAATGCTGCCGTTTATGCATGTATCCTGTACAACCAAAGCAAGTCTGAGCCAAAAACAGGGAAGGCTCCAGGTCTAGAAAGTACACATGTAGGGAGCCTTGCCGCTGGCATGGCAAGTTCTGGCTTCGCCGAGAGGTCGCCAGAGAGCACAGATGAGGATTCTGGACTCTGGAGTCTCCTCTCGCTCTTTCCGTTTTGCTACGTGCAAAGCAATCACACTTCCACAGTTGGCGAGACGAAGGTCGTCCACCTCCGCAGTGACGTTCCAGAAGGTCATTTGCCAAAGCCATCACACGACCTGGGAGAGCACGACACTATCGACACGACGCTTGGGCCCAGCCGCAACAAGCGCGCTCCGCAGCCCAGCGTCATGACCCCACGTCAGCACTGCTTCAAAGAGGCGGTCCAGCTTCCCAAGCTGCTCAGATACCCATCCCTACCGAAAGACTTCATGGCAGAAGACGGGAGTTTCGGAAGCGGGGAGCGGGAGCAGCAGGAGAGGGAGACTCTGCTGAAGATGTTCCAAGACTTTGCTTTGGACATGCACCGGGGCAGATATCTCACACAACTGGGTTCAAACCAAGACTACTCTGTTATACATTGCCGCTTGGCCGCACATCAACAACCTTTCCGTTTGCTGTTCACCAGTTGTTTCACCTTGATAGCCTTGTGCTGGCTGTCCTAACATTACCCAAGGCCAGGTCATGGACGATCTCCAGACTCTGAAAGTGGATCAAGGGAGCCTCGTCTTTCACACCCTTTGCTAGAGTTGAGGCGTTGAGGCTGTCAGCCTGGTAGCCCGTCTGTCCCAAAAGTTGGGCTCATCTGTTTGATTTGGCCGAGGAATGGATGCATCATCGAGTTTCCCTTGACAGGCGTCTCGAAGGTCTACCGCATTGTGATGCTTGTCTGCCTCTGGTAACGCTAAATTGTGTGTTCACATGTCCAAGTGGCCTTATCTGAGGCCAGGCCGGCAAAAGCGTAGCGTATTCTCAAGGCAACTGCTTACTCAAATACTCAAATCCGCGCCTTGCCCAGCTTCGACTCTGACTCCGTTGCTGCTTGCGTTTCCGACGGTCAACATTATGTGACAATCTGCATGAACCAAAAGTGAAGCAGGGAGATCTCCCGAATCTGTACGGAGCCAAAGCATGATGTTCAGCCAGCGGCTGCTTTCGTGGTGTAGAAGATGCTCATGCATACAAAGCTTGACGAGACGGGCAGATGTTGCAGGCAAGTGCTGGAGGGTAGAGCCAGTTGGCCTGAACAGCTTGTGGTGGGCGGGGAGAGGATGCTTGGGAAGGTTCAGAGAAACCTTGGAGACTGTCTGCAGCTTCTGAAGCAGGAGGCGGTTAACTTAACCAGACAAGAGCCAGATTACGTCACCTGAAGATTTGTTCACGCTCCGCCTGTCGCTGCAGCCTTTGCAAAGTAGCGCCGCAGCGCAGCTTAAGGAAGACTGATGAGCGTTTACTCAGCACAACTTCATCTGCAACCTCTGTCAATGTCGCGCCTTGCTTGCAGCCAGAGCTATTGGTCGTGCATGGCTGCTGCGACATGCCTGGGCTACGTGCAAGGAACACATTGTGGTGGTGGAGTTCATGCGGCGAAAGTTGCTTGGTGTTGAAGCAAGGTCTTACAGAGAGGGAAACCAGCAGGCACATGTCCCTCAGATGTCTGCCTGTTCCCTCGTTGTAAGTTATGAGCTGTGAACCCAATCTTGACTTGGGCGCTCCAGACACGATGAAGGCTGGCCTTTGTTTTTGCGGAAGTGGCAGAAGCGCAGCGATTCCTCATATGCATTGAGCTTCTCATCAGACGGGCTCAGGACTGTAGTGGGTTGAAAGCGTGTCCAGTGCTGCAAAGCTTACTGTGCTATGCAAGGAGACACGCGAGGGAAACCCTCTGGATGGACCGACTCGCCTACAGGCATGCAATCCTCTTGGAGGGCTAGCTAGCCTCTCTAGCAACCCGAAAGCGCGGTTGATCGTATCTCAAGCTTCTTAGTGGGGAGTCGAGTTGGGTTTGAACATATCAGGGCGCAACATGCAACATACCCTGACATGCTGATGTCACCTGCATGGTGCAGGCGCCCGCTCCCCCTTCGCGCGTATCACCAGGGCGTCTGGTACGGCCGCTGCTGAGCTCTGTCCCGGACGTGAAGCCAAACGCAGGCAGAGGGGATTATGAGGAGGAGGGTGGGGAGTTGAATGGACTGCATACAAAACCTACCCCTTGAAAGTGATAAACCTGAAGCCGCGGCCATATACCTGAAGCGGTCAGGCGTTGAGTGCGTCTGCAAGCATCCGGACGAGTGATTCTTTCAGCCGCAGGCACGCTTTGTCACTGAAGACGCACCTTACTTCACGCTAGCAGTGGTAACAACAAATGCCCAGTCACTCCTGAGCTGTTTTACTGTGTTAATGAGACGGCTGCCCCGTGCAATGTTTCGATTTATAAGTCAGCTGTGCGTGTCTCCGGAGTGTCTCCGGCAAACTCGATGAAGCCTGCTTGCGTGTGCCTCGTTCGCAGCAATGAGGGAAGTGGTCAGTGCCAAGAACTTGTGAACCCAGAAAAGCATGGCAGAGGATGCCAGCATAGCTGCATAAATTGGCATAAATGCAACCAACTGTTTTTGCAGCACTGGCACCACTCGCTTCCAGCCTTGGTCTTGCCCGCTGCTGGGAGATTACACAATCCGAGCCAATGTGTTTGTCATACTTTGCCGACGAGCTTTGTCCAAACCGTGCTCATGTTGATACTGTATTACTTATGCGAAGCTCCCAAATCAGCAGCTGTCCGGAATCCCGAAGAACGTGGGAGCCAGGACATGCGTGTCACCCTATATCTTCGATGCTCGTTGTTTATGGCCAATGTGCATTGAGTTCTCAGCAGACCCTTGCAGCAGCAGTTCGGAAGCCGAACTAAGTCTTCTGCCATTGAAGCATGGCTTTTGTTTGGCGAGTTCCGTGCAGGCTGACAAAAAACCGCTTTGAGCACAGGGAAGCGACACTGCAAGACACTGCGACATCTGCTTTCCACAGGCCGGGCTCGTGCATCGACCGAAGCATCCTTCTGCCTCTCGTGGCCCTGGCCTCGCGGTGCCTCTCGAGGGTCAAGCTAAAGCTACATGCTTGCCGAGGTCGCTGGCCTGGAGCCTGAGGCAACGCGACCTGCATACTGCGCCGCGGAGGCAGGAGTGAAACACCGCACCTCTCCCCAATATTGACATCAATAGCCTGCAGCTGCTTTCCTAAAGGTCATGACGATTCCTGCCATCAACTTTGGCAGAGCATTGCAGATGCAGCCTCAGTTTAGATTCCATACAGTCTAGCAGTTTTCCTTTATCAGACTTCAGGCTGACAGCAGATCTGTACTGTTGCTGGATAGCTGTCTGAGAAGGTCCGGCGAGCTTTGCCGTCTGTTGTGCGAGACCCAGGGCCATGCAGGATCGTCTCTGTTCGCGCTTGCGTTGCGGCGTCGACAATCGACCAGCATTGCCGATGAGACAATTTAAGAAAGCCTCGCGAAGCTTCAGCTGCCATGTTTTTTTTGCTTCATGTGAGATTCATGTGGGTTCTCTGATTCACAAGATGGAGAAACTCAGGGAGTGTAGAGCATCGCAGCAGCACTTATGCTCTGCAAACGAGCTCATCTTGCGAAGTCTATGTAGCGGATGAACACAGCCGCTGGATTCCAATCATTTCAGAAGTTTGAACCTAGGTTTGAGCCAGGGCAAAATGTAGAGACGGCAATGGCGCGCCGTCTGGGCCCTGGCGGCGCTGCCGAGGGCCGTGTTGCGCGGCTTCGGCAGCTGGCTCTCCAACAGGGTGCGGATGCTCTTGAGGCCGGGGCCAGGTCTCCATCGCAATGAAACACAGCAGGCACAAGCAGTAGTTGTGCCCGGAACAGGGTGAGCTGGCCATCGGCCTGCAGATGATTGACCTCCAAACCATCCTATTGCTGGGCCGTGGAGCTCGGCTTGAGGGTCCTGGAGGACACTGGAAGGCTTCTACCGGTAAACTAACCCTTTGCCAGCAATTCTTCAGCCTCCACAGCCTGGGCATGCCTTCCAGGCAAGATGGTCAGCTTGGTGGGGACAACAGGTGCAAGATTCTGCTTCTCATCTTCATTTGCGGACTTCTGGTACAGTATGCATGCCAGCTGCAACCTTCACATGTAGCAGAAACCACAAAGCAAGAGACTGTGTCGATAGCAGAAGCCATTGACTCATTTTCAAGTCAGCACTTGTGTATGCAAAGGTTTCAGAGACAACTCCAGCTACACTTCCGCTGACAATGTGCCACGATCCACTGCCAGTCCCCCAAGTGATTGACCTTGTCGGAGGCAGGAGCAGCAATGAAGAGAGCAAAAAGCTTTCTTGTTTGAAGCATAGCAGCCATCAAAGCCCTGCTGTTCGCCTTAGAGTAATTGTGAGGCCATGACACGAAGCTGGTGCCGCTTGAAGAGTTCGTGCGCCTTGAGGGCCATCGCTGGGCTTCGTCGTGGACCAGGGGCCGTGGCAGCGTCTATCGATTAGATCGATTTGGTCAGCGTGGGGAAGCATTGCTTCTCCCGAGTTTCTGTCGAGTGGAAGAACCGGAGGTCCCCATGTATGTGGACACTGAACATGGGCGAAGAGACACTACCTGGCTCTGCCCCGGATTGACCAAGCTAGCTGCTAATGTGGATCCGCAGAAGCTGTCCTTGTCCGAACTTCTTCAAACCATACAGGGCACGGCTTCGATGATGCTGGTCCTTCCGGCAGCAAAGTTGGAATTCAATCATCCTCCCGGCACTGCAGACTTTGGCCGCCGTGCCTCAAGAAGGTGTCCGTTTTATATCAAAGCCTTTGAACTCGGAGCTAGATTGGAGCTGTCAATGGTTCCACCGCTGAAATCACGCACGGGAGATCCTGACTCAGTGGATGCGCAGATCCTGGATGAGCAACTTGGAGCACAGCTCTTTTCAGTTCTGGGCCACAAGGCGCTTCTCTGTATTCGACGCTTAGGAGGCCCAGCTCTCGACAGGCGCATTGCCGGGGCCTCTTTGGAGGACATTGCAGCGTACCTAACTGGCACATGGAGAAGCAGCTTAGCAGTCGCCCCGAAAAGCTGGGCGCGACTGAATGCGGTTACTGAACGCTGCTGCTATCTGGAGGCTGCTGTAGGTCCAGTCCTAGGGTCCGGGAGTTTCGTAGCAAGGACCGAGCGGAGCCAATGCGACGTTTGCGGTTCGCCAGCGATAGGCTCGGAAGTGTCTGAGGAGGGCCCAACGCTTTCTGTTTGCCGTGACTGTGCAGCCTTCGTGCCCGGCTCTCAGGCCTTTGCAGCAAAGCAGGCGCTGGCACAGCATACATGTCGTCCAGAGCATCAACTAGTGGGCTCCTTTGACTCTGGCTTGGATGACACGTTGGAATCCAGCGCAGATCAGTCAGAAAATCCTGCCTTCTCTGGGAACTACATGTGGCCAGCGGGGACAGTGTCGCACGATATGCTTGTGCTGGCAGTGGGTGGCATGCTGTCCCTGCGGCCGCCGAGGAAGGGTTGGCCAGTGAACCTCGAAACTGAGCTACACAAACAACTGCAACTTGTCATTGGCTGTCGTGCCAGATCTCTTCGAGTACTTGGAACGGCTGCCGAGGCTGAAAGCCCGAACCTTCTGGTAAATTTTCTGCTCCTGCATCCAGCACTCTTCTATGCTGGCCAGGAAGACATGTCAACAGAAGCCCCAGAAGACGTTCCAGGCGAAGTGGACCCCGGAGTACCACTAACATGGTACGAGCATTTGCAGACCGAGCTGCGGAAAATGGCAGAGGCACAGAATGAGCGCAAGACTTGGACAAAAGGCGAACAGGACGTTGCGGCTCCACTTCTTCTAGTGAGTGACAAGAAGCGCGTCACCTTGCCTTGCAGCCTCCTACTGCTGAAACATGATGTTGGATTTCCTACCTTTGAGCTACATGAGCGGCCTCCAAGCAAGGTTGTCCTTGCGATGCACGATGATGTGAATGCCGTGCTGGACGATGTCCGAGATCGGGAAGTCAATGACCCTCCGGCTCTCAATGCCAGCCCCGGACGGCGGCGAAATTCTACAACGGAGCGCAGGGCCACTGTTGCAGAAGTAGCAAAGCGAGAGGTGAACCCAGAGTTCACTGCTTTAAGGCGCATGACCGAACTGGCAAAGCCACACTTGTCCCGGGATGCAGCCGTCTCGGATATGAGGCTGGAACCGATACCGTCGTTGAAGCAAGAGGAGCAGAAGGAGTGGCAGGACCTAGCAGCTCCGGAATCTCCGAGCTCTTTGAGAGCCGAGGATCACTCCACAGTCAGCGAAAGTGGCCTCGGAAAGACCAATGACTCCGAGTTTTTTTCGGAGTTGGTGGCTGAGCCACCAGCGTACGATGCGTACGAAGGCAGGATGGCTTCTGGCCTTTGGGTTAAACAAGCCTTGAGCTATGAGGGCTTTTAGCTTCTGTTCGTTGAACTTTGCAGGAAGCGAGTACAAATTCCTGGGAACACGTCAATGTGACAAGATCTTGATCAGGATCGAACACTTCGGGGCTGGAAGGCTCTTGGAGAGCAATGCTGAGAATGCTGGACACAGCCAGGTCAGGCTGCAGGTAGCCGTCGCCCTTCCCCTTCTGAAACTAATCAAATGCTTTAAGTGTTGAGCTGCAATGCCAGCATGCCAGATTTTGAAGTAGGCTTCCTCTCATGGGAATTGGTCAGGCCCCAGGAAGCAGCAGTTACGAAGCCAAGACCCTGTCCTGCACGACATTCACTGCGTGGAAGATTGAGGGAAGGTTGCTGTAGCATGCCAGACATTTGCGCTCTGCAAAGACAAGCTGGAATGAGCAGGCCATTTGCAAGTCCAAGGATTGAAGACGCCCACGGCAGGTTTCACTTCTAAAGCGACATGTTCAAATGTGTGATCGTGTCACAGGCCTTTGTTCTGGTTCTACTTCCTGAAGTTGACAAATGTTATTTTTCAGCCCAGAAGACTGGCACTGCTGTGTGAGGCGGAGCTTAACATTTACCCGCCTGGATGTTGACCCATATTCCTGCAACATGACGTTCTAACATTCTAAATTCAGATGTTTCTTTCACTCATCCGGAAAGCTTTGTTTCGATTAAGAGATTTTTCAGCTGGCACATGTTCCATGTAGGCCGTGGTGATTCACCTGAACGTGCACACGACGATGCTGCTCATCAGACCTCCGCTCTGCAGCCTCGATTTCAATCAGATGCAGACACGCTGATGGCAGGAGGGCCAATCCAAGTGGATTCTACAGAGTTTCTGCAGAGTCAGACTGGTGCAGAAGCCTCTTTGGACGGAGCAGAGAGAGCTTGGCAGGAGGGGACGGCTGTAGCAGATGTGGAGAAGGCAAATGCTCCTGCGCCGATGCCACTTGTTGATGACGAGAGGTTGCCCGGACCTGCGGCTCCCGTAGCTTTCGTACAGCCAGGTGACCTGACAGAGCCAGCCAAAGGCGAGCAAGGGGAAGCTGAAGGTTCCAGTCCGGAGCCTGACGAAGCGTTGGGTGAGGAGGTAAAGAAAGTCAATCGAACTGATAGCCTTCGTGACCTCCAGCCTGCAAAGGAGAACTTGAAAGCAGCTGTCGTGTCTGCCATTTTGGTGTTTGAGCCATCACTCGAACAGTTGGCAGTCCGCTTGCGGGCGCTGGTGGAGGAGAACCAAGAGGTCAAACATGTGGAAACCTTGCTGCAACGTTGGGGCCAGGACCAAACAACGTGCACTGTGCAGCCGGGCAAAGCCTGCCTTGCTATTGTCAGCCGTGATCTACGTCCATTGGACGGGCCCAATCCCAGTGCCCTGGACATCTCCGTGAAGAACTGCAACTATCCTCTTACAGCCATGCTCCTCAGGTATGTTCCGTTGGATCTTGATGCAGCTCTCGTTGATGTGCTCAATGGACACAACCCCCTGACTGGCCAGAGTCTTTTGTATGCAGCAGTGAGGTACTCCAACCGTTACACGGCTAGTGTAGTGGACGAGCTCTTGAACCGCCGAGTTGACATCAACGGTCCTGGCAGGGCACCCCCCGAAGTCGAGATGATGATTGTCAGCTGCGTGCGTCGAGCAGAGCTGCCTCTCCTCGTACAAGTGCTTGGACACCGAGCTGATGTCAATGCCAAGTCTGCAGACGGCAAAACTCTTCTGCAGATCGCCGTTGAGCGAGGCAACGAGGAGATCCTGGCCGCCCTGCTCAGAAGTCCAGGCTGCGAGGTCAATGCAACGAATGCTTGTGGGCGCACTGCCCTGGTCTCTGCTCTGCGCACAGGGCGTCCGCCATTCCCGTTGGTCCAGCAGCTGCTGAATGCACGATGTGACGCCTCAAAGCCGGATGTGGCTGGAGTGCAACCCTTGTTCCACACAGCCAGCATTCCGGAGGCAGGTATCCACGCTACGCTGCTTGCAAGTCGTGCAAATGCTGATGCTGTCGCGAGCCCAAGTACTGACGATAGGACTCGACTCCTGCATGTGGCGGCACATGCCAAAAATGAGACGCTGCTGACTTGCCTTCTTGAAGCGTCGGCGGAACCAAATGCACGCGAAAGCTTTGGAAGGACA
Organism: Symbiodinium pilosum; assembly: GCA_905231905.1. Lineage (NCBI taxonomy): Eukaryota > Dinophyceae > Suessiales > Symbiodiniaceae > Symbiodinium > Symbiodinium pilosum. The sequence goes on along the minus strand of CAJNIZ010029335.1, from coordinate 39,642 downwards.
GTTTTGCATTTGGCCGTTTCTCAGAAGCTGTCCAACGCTACAATTTCTGCAATACTGGATGCGCATGCGGATCCAAACCTTACCGCAGGGCAAGGTGCTGGTGGCGAGAGTCCGTTACGTCTGGCGATCTTGGCCCAGTCTCCGGCCGTGGACCTCTTGCTTAAGGCCAGAGCTGATCCAAACGGACGCAATCTGGCCGGCTGCACTGCTCTCCAGGCTGCCTTTTGTGCAAACAGCGGTAGTCCAGACAGATCAGACAGTCTGAAGATGTGTGAGCTTTTGATGTCTTGGCGCGCTGATCCCCTATCTCAGCGGCGCACCCTCCTGACATCACGGGAGTCTTCCTACATGAGCTCCCTAAGTCGTACCGTGCCGACAATACCTCCACTTGCGAGCATGACAGTAAGCCTACCGATTAGTGCCCAGGTCACATCGGTCATGCAGCATCCAAAGTACTTGCCCGAAACCTGGACGCAAGCTAGGTTCCGTCGCCGACGCGTGAAGCCAGGTGCAGCTGAGCAGATCGAAGATTTTGATCCGCTTTTCCCATTGACACTTCCACCGCTAGACAGGAGGTTCAACCGCACATTGGATCCGCGGCAAAAACTGCCATGGCGGACAACTTGAATGTTCCCTAAGGGACAAAAAGCTGTTGGGAGTTGGGAGCGTTGCTTGTCAATATGCTGCGCAGAGATGCATCCACCAACCTCCAGCAAAGTTCACATGCGGAAGCAAACCTCCCCATTTTTCCGCCTTATCAGGTGCCTCCCTACTTTTCGGTTTGCCGTCCACGGCTGACATCTTTTGGCTTCCAGAAGCTGCAAACTGAACTGAGGCTGAATATTCGGAATCCGCAGTCACCACCCCCAGCGGAATACAACTACTGGAAGCCAGAGCCTCAGCTAGGTGACTGATTCCGTGAGTTCCAGGGCAGGCGAGCCTTGACCTTCGCACGTGGTCCTTGACTAAAGCTGCCACCAGGAGCAGCTGTCCATGTTCAGTGCTTGCTATTCCAACAACGCCGTTCCTAGTTGCCGCAAGCAACTCATAGCCGCACTTGCACCATCAGCATACTTTAATCACTGAAGACATCATCTCATAATTCCATCAAGCTGATGCTGCAGCCACAGCAGCTTGTTGCAACTCTGTCGCACCTTGTAGCATAATAAGTGCCCAGCCCCACGACTACTGCCTTTGCCATGCTGAAGATATCGGAAAAGCGTGTTGATGACGGACAGGCCGGGATTAGGAACTGCCGTGCAACCTTGGTACTCAGAAGCATGTGTTGCGTGTTCTGACGAAAGCGTGGCCAGGTAAAGGGCAAAAAGAGGTCACGTGAGACGCTGGAGGACATTCATTGCTGCCAAGCGACCGTGCCATGATGTGATGCAGGATCTGGTCTGCCCAGACGCTAATACAGTGCATTATTGCACCTTAGGTTTGGTGATTTGAAAGGGAGTCCGGACGTGAGCAACAAAGTTTCTTGCATTTGCCCCCAGGATGCTGGACGACGTAATGCAATACTTAGTGGCAGAGATTCGGGACACGGGGCATATCCTTCCTAAGGCGAAGTTTGGAGAACAAATAAACCCAAGCTCCCCCATCGAAGCCTTGTGAACTATGCCCTGCCGGCCCTCGAATAACATAAGCAGGAACTGTTTGATTCGAAGGCCTCAAGTTCTATACAAAAGCCACACATCCCCAAAGATTCGGCAGTGCCACGCCAAAAGGCCAGGCTCTTGCATCAAAAGAGGATGGCGGAGACATGCTCTATCCTTTCTGTCCCTGCATGGTCTACAGTATCCCTTGCAAACCGCAATGCTTGCAATGCTCGCGACAGTTTTGCTTGACGGTTATGGCACCTTGAGAGGAAGAGGAAGTCGAGGCCAAGCCTGCCAAAGAAAGCAAGCTGAGCAAGAAGAAGAAGGCTCAAGACGCTCCACTACTCTGATGTGGTCGAATGTTGCCGTTTGGTGCGGCTCTACAATGCTTTGCATCTGGTGCTGACATTGGCTGCTGAATTTGCAAGCTAAGCCAGTTCAGCTTCCCTGTGCAGGTTTCGACTGAGGCTGCGCCTGAGCAACCTGCCAGTCGTGTTTACGTTTCAGGCAAGCTTCCTCATCAACAATTGCGCAAACAGTGGCTGTAGAAGGGGAATTTGCTGCTCTTACGCTGGGAGGTGTTCCCCGGGATTGCCCGGAGAGCAGCATCCGAGATAAGTTCGCGAAGTATGGCACTGTCGTGGACCGAGCCTAAGAGCTGAAACTTGTTCAAAGACAGGATGGCGGCTCCCTTTTTAGAATTTCCTCGTGAATCAAGTGCAACATAACTGTCTGTGTTCTCTAAGCTCTTCATCATGGCCTTGCCGCAGGATATCAACCTTCCTCCTGACCGTCGAAACAAGTCTCTGCGAATCGCCTTCGTTGGCTTTGCAGAGCCGGACGCCGCTGAGGCAAGTTTTCTCAACAGAGCATCGCATCGAGTCACGGGTGACGAGTGAAGGCGGCTCTGGCGGAAGACGGCGATCTGCAAGACTCCAAGATCACAGTGACTCACTTGAAGCCAACTTGCAAGCAATGCAAGTCCTTGGCGGGTGTAGTGGTGTTTTATTTGGAGCCCAGAGTTAGGGTCGACTCAAGAGCAAAGTTGCCTTTGAGCTGCCGCTGACATCCTGAAGAACAGATTTGGCATTTCGCATTTCTATATTACATCTGTGACGGACTTTGATTGAGCGTGCTGCAGTGCAGCTACTGGAAGCACTCAGATGTGGCTAAGGTCCGAATGGCACGAACCAAGGAAGATGCTCCAACAAAAGAGCATGTGCCCCCCGAGGCAACTCCTTTCACATGTCACACCTCGACAATTTGCACTCGTAGCGATGTGAGCCTGGCTGCAGGCGTCTTCCGGAAAGGCGAAAATATTCGTCACAGGCGGGAATGCATGGCCGTTACAAAGCTACTGCTGTGGTGGCCCTGCTTGACCTGAGCAGTGAGGCTGGAGTCATTTGTCTCTGACAGGTTTCGGCAAAGATGCGGATGCTGTGGATGCGCTGAAGCAGCATCTCTCAAAAAAGTGCTCTGGCCGAACCGACGTTCTAGCTAGCGAACGAGGTCACGAATATAAGGCACAGGTTCTGCCTAATTAGGCGGTGCAGACCTCCCATGGCCATGATGTTGCAGGGTCACGAGTCCGTTGAGCAGGATGCGAGAGGAAACATTGTTAAGGTGTCCTTCTGATCCTGGTCTTGCCCTGCAGTTTTGGTACTAGAGGTTGACGCGGTAGAAGTAATTTAGAAAAGCCGCCAAAGGCTTGGGGCAGCGGTCATGCTATCATGCGAAGACACAGCTGTGACTTGCCACTAGCAAGCCCTGACCTACTGGACCTGTGGCTTGTCTGGGGGTCTGCATTGATAGCACGACGGCAACGAACTAAATGAAGCAGGCCCGAATGAAGTGCCCAGAATGTATTTGGACTGCTCTTGCCCAGCCTGCTAATGAGCAGTTGGCCACGGTGCTCAAGACAGGTGCGGGAGCATTGCAAGTCTATCCGTGCCAAGTTCCAAATCAACAAAATCAAAAGGATGCTTGGCTGGCATATTCTCAGGCAATGATGCTTACTGAAGGGGCTACGACTCAGCTTTGGATGACTTGGGCACATTCCCTTCTGTTGGTCGTTTGCCATATTTGAGTTGCAGGTGTGCTGTAGCGTGTCCTCATACAGAAGTGACCTGAGCGGCTCGCTTGAGTAGCTCACCAAATCAAAGGTGCCGCTCGTGGCTTTGCCATTGTTGAGTTCGACGAGTCGAAGTCTGCTGGCAAAGCCATGAAGCTAAATGGCACCAAGCTTGACGGGAATACGTTAGTTGCAGCTTGTCTGATGTACGGAGTGCCCATGACATTGTCAACGCATGTCTGGGAGCCTTCTCAATCAATACATCAGAAGACTGCTATACCCATCCACATCCAGTTCCTGAAAAAGAGGGCATGGACAAGTTCATTCACTCAGGCGTCACCTTTCTTCATGTCCCTCCCCTCACCGGAAACTGGAGCTCCGGCAACTGCTGTGGGCAAGTGCCATGCTGTTTCTTTTGCGGACAGGTTAAAAAATACTCCAAGAGCGCCGCGGATGAAAAGCAGATCCAAAAGCAAGCTCAACAAAAAAAGCAGCAAGCAGAAAAGGAGAAGGCAAAGCGGGAGCTCCTGGGCCAAATGGCATTGCACCTTGGCCTGGAGCGAAAAGCTTTCACTGCGTTGTCGCCGCATTGCAGGTTCCGCGTCGTGGTCAAGGGATTCCCGAAGACCACGACGAGGCATGTCATGATGCCGCTGTGCTGGTCTGTCGCTCGCGTGTGTGGGCCGTGGGAAGATGCTAGGGATGTGCAAAGTGAGGTCACTCTGAAGCGCAGTAGTGGACTTGAGTCCACAACGCACAGCAGACCTCCCTGTGACGACAGGACCGAGCTTGAGGAGCACTTTGGAAGCTGTGGGCAGATCCGGATGGTTACGCTTCCACAGAAGGCCAATGCTGTTGCTGCAGCATGACTTTCTCAGGGGAGGCAAGCCCTTCTGCTTTGTCCCTGCACAGGGCGGCAGCACGAAGGGAATCGCCTTTGTAAGCTTCGCTTCCGAGGTGCTACCGTGCTGTTGTCGCGTTCTGCAAGCTTGAAGCACCAACAAAGCCATCGGGCAGGCAGCGCTAAAGGCCGCGCTGAAGCTCGATGCCCAGGACACTGCTGCTGATCGCATCTGTCGCGCACTCTCTCAGTCTTCCAATGGCAAGTAGGACGAGCTTTGGAGACTGGTGTCGATGCATTAGGTGATTGAGGCCGTCAACCCCGTAGTGTGGCCTAAGCACCATATAGCATCATCCAGCAGCATCTTTCAACTCAGCGTAAACTGCTAGACGATCGGCTTCAGAAAGCGCAAACAACTTGGACATGCTTTGAATACTTTTTGGAGCGTTGAGGAGTTCAAAGACAGTCGAACTCTGAAGGTTTGGCGGGCTGTGGAGAAAGCTACCAAGACAGGCGGCAAAGGGCTAGGTACTGTGTTGGAATGCAACCGGCATTTCAGCGTCGGCCAAACCATGCCAAGCCCACAGGTGCCAAGCAGCTCGATGGCGAGTGATCCGAAGCACTCAATATTCTCCGACCACACGGTGCGGGCAAAATTTGAGCTATAGGTGCTGCAAGGAATCAGCATAGCATCCTTCGACACAGCAGGGTGATAAGCTGGAGTTGATGGTGCCAGTATTCCAGAAATAGCTGGGGGCCTGTAGTGGTACCTTCCGAGGCTGGAACACTATGCTGGAAGTGGGTCCAGAGAGTTGCAGACATCCGCCATCGCCACATCTTGGGATGCCAGGAGCTCAGCGTTGGTGTGCAAGCACTTGGATCAGGGTCCCGGACTTTCCCCAACCAATCCAACAGGCAGGAAGCCAGCACTAAACTTTGGTCAGAAAATCCGGCACCATGGCTCACTGTTCGATGTGGCCTGCGTAAGCTCTCCCAGGTGTCGAATGCCCTGTGGAATGGATGCTTGTTGACTTAAACTGGGATGATACATCGTAGGCTCGCCTATTCAGCCTTGTGCCACAGAAGGGGGAACAGGCGTTCGGCAAATGCAATCGTATCTTTCCCTCTCAGATGGTAGCAGCACCTGATTGCAGCCAATTGATATCATGCTGGTTGGCGCCTCCATTGTTGTCAACGCGGCAGTGACCACGCGCAAAGCTGTCAGCTTCCTCCAAGATGTTGCCAAGATCGAAGAGGATGGATACTTTCTTTGGAAGTTGGTGGACTCAGTCACGGCTCCACTTGAGACAGCTGTTCAGCTATCCACGCGCTACGCCGCCTGCGGCGTGCTGGAGCCGGCCATAGATTTGATCCGCTTTACCCTGAGAGCAGTGGAACATGTTCTTGAGCGCGATGATGATGAGCTGGGCAGACCAGAGGACAAGGCAGGTTGGACTACCTGGCTTCTGAGCAAGACAGACGGCTTAACACGCAAGCAGCGGATTCTCACATTTAGAGTAAGAAGACTTTGCCTGTATTGCCTATGAACGATTTATTAACTCGAACTTTTGTTGAAGATGTTGTGGGTTCCTTAATCTTCCTTGTATCTGGTAATTCTAACAAGAATGCAAAGCTAGTTGTGTCTTGGAATGGTGCATTTCATTAACCTTGACAGGATGCCTCCTATATATCGCTAAGAACAAGACAGGGGATATTTTGGTTGTATGTCAGGAACAACAAGGATTCTTCAGCTGCAGCCAAAGGTGTCGATGGCGCTGAGTGCTCTGCAGGCAGCTTTAGCTACGGTAGAACTCCGAAGCCCAGGGCTTGGAAAGTCGCCCTTCGTTTACCTGGAGGCTGCAGCAGAAGATGCTTACAGACTCCTGCAAGAGTTCGAGTTTGGTCGACTTGCAGAGGGCAGAGCAGTGGCCGCAGGTCGCCTCCACTGCAATGTCGATGACAGCGACCCAGTGTGGCAGGATCCTTGGCAAGTGTAAGAAGAGTTGCTTTGCAATGGCTTAGTTGCACTCCATGTGCCGCATGCTGCGATGTTCCTCGTGGTCTCAGGAGCTCGGAAGCTGCCAAGTGTGGCTCGAGCAGCAGCCGCGCTTCATCCTTCGGCTGCTGTCCAGCTGTGGAGAAGCTTGGCTCGCACTCCTGTTGCTGCTTTCACGATCCATGCACGAAGCAATGTTTGGATGCAGGAATGGGATTCCATTTCCTTTCCAGTACAGCAGCATACTTTCCGCTTCCAGCGGGCGCAGAAAGGCTCGATTGATGGCTTGTACGCTGCAGCGAGCGAAGTGCAAACTCTTACTTATATTCTTCTTCCTGCAGCACGGAAGAAGTACGCATTGGAGTTCGAACCGATGGGTCGACTAGCAGCAGAAACCTTTGAGGCGTTGCTGACAATGCTGGTTCTTACCAATGGCGGCCAGCAAATGCTGGCGGACAGTGTTGACTTGGAAAGCCTGCCAACTGCCATGGAGGAATGTGGCTTGAGCTTCCACAAGTAGAGCAAGTGCGTTTTAGCTACAGATGGCTGTTTCCCATGCAAATGCGCTTCTTGCATCATAGTCCAGATTCGTGTGGATCAACCAACCAGACTCACGCTGCCAGCCCGTGACCATGTCTACAACCTGGACGCAGCTCAGTACAGCCACACCTCTTCACCGCCTGATCGTGAAGTTGCCGCGCTTCCGACAACTGTGGGGCCCATTAGCCGGAGCTCTTCTGCGCAGAGCCGGCTCGGCGTTGCTACAAGTGCCGGCAAATGGACAGGCTGCAGTACATGACATGAAAAGAAGGCGTGGGATAGTGTTTCATGCAGAGGCTCAGCAAAAAAGGCAGCAACGCTTATCATGCCCACTTCTGTGCAAGCTTGACATACATGCGCTGAGGTCATCCCTGTGATCTTCAATACGGCTTCTGGAATTATAGGCCATGGCCTGTGAGAGAACCAGTGGGGTAGAACTACTTTTGGGCGAAAAGATCAGTCTGCTCTTTGGTTCCCTTGCAGCCATGCCCCCCAATCATTGGCTAAGCTCCTGGTGCAAAGCTATGGTGCACAGCATCTCTCTGCGCGCTGTTCTAGCTTGCGCTGCGCTGCATAGGCAATCTCAAGGGGCCAGGCACAGTGACGACCATCCAGTTTAGCGCTGGCCTCAGTTTTTTTGTTTTGTTTTGCAGCGTCTTTTGCTGTCTTTGGCCAGTCAAGTAAATTTTTAGATTTGCGGGCATAGGTCGCAAGATGTAACGACGTGGCTCTGTAGTGATCTACATGCCGTTTGGACAGCTTTTGCATGATCCTGCTGTTTGCTACAGACTTCACGGTCGTGCAGAGCGCCTCGGAGCTCCAAATCGATGCGCTGGAGCCGCTGAAAGCATGCTGCAGTAGAATAAGAACGGTTTTTGGCTCCTCGACGTAATGCTGCAGACAATCCTGTTCTACAGGAGCCATTGGGCTTCGAGTTCCAGGAATCGTATGCGGTGGCGAACATCAGCGGAAGAAGGAGCATACCACAGGCGGGTTCGTGCCAGCCTGTTAATCGCCAGACAGCGCCACCAAATAGGCAGTTGCAAGTAGGGGTGCTGCACTCCGGTCACATTTCCTCAGATTCTCGTGTCCTCCTGGGATGAAATGCGCCTCGTCATCCTGGCAGACAGTGCTGAACTGAGTCTTCTAGGGTCTGCTCCTGCAACCAGTCTGCCAACACATGCCTTCTGCTTTCGGCATGTAATAATCTGGCTACCTTCCAAGCCTCAACTAGTGACCTGTCATTTGTAGAATGATAGACATACAAATGATGGCAAACGGACCCTATCTTCAGGCTTCGACGAGATCGCCTTAACCATCGCAGACGTGAAAATATCTGAGGCGAGGCTTTCAAAGCGGCTAATCTTCGTGTCGTAGTAAGTACAGAGGCAGGGCAGGGCACGGTAGATTCCATCACCCATCTCAGACATTGTGGGGGAGCGACTTAATCTTATCCTTAGGTGACAGTCCCGTGACAATTCGGGCCGTATTCAGTCGCGTGCCTGGGATTTCATGCTATCCCTGGTTTCATCGGTTGCAGGAACGTTGTTTGATGTTCTCTCAGTCTTTGAACAGCTTAAATGGTGCATAATGGCAGAACTCGCAAAGTGACAATTACCTGCACCAGTTAGGCATTGTCTGCAAACTGCCGGAAATCAATATTTATCCATGTTTAGCTAATTGGTTCTTAGTAGGGAATCAGGGAATATACTCCTTATATAATACATTCCCTTATTCCCTTCTAAGAACCAGTAACGTCTAAGCAGCATGCTCTCTTACAGCCAGGTACCAGGTCCCTCGCGGTGGCTGCTGTCCACATGGGAGCTGCCAGAGGATGACCCGCACCGTGGCCAAATGAGGTAAAGGAAGTGATTGTAGTGATTCTCAATCATGCCACAACCTGTAGTGGTTTACCTCAAAAGGCATGGGCGTCAGTGACACTCCTTAACTGCTGGACTTCCCACGACATGGACTTCTTGTAGACACTGATGCAGACAAACTTGATTTTTACCACTGATACAGAAGCATGCTGTCCGAGGGAGGGTACTCCATACAAGCGGGACGAGGTGCACTTACAGGCCCTCCCTAGTCTGGACCTTGCCCAGACTGTGTTGCAAGCACCAGAATCTGGCTTGTTGCCACCCGATGTTGGTTCCGGAAGGGATTCCTGGTGCCTGGTCGTGTGGAGGCAGATTGCCGGATCGTTGAGAGCCTGCATCAAGTGCTTTCACGAAGCAAGTATGACAACATATGACAGCACATCCATTGTTATAGTCAAGAAGAGTGCTTCAGAGCTTTGCAGGTGTACAATGCCTTTGGTCAAACTGGCCGGGAGAACGCTGCCATTCTTGGTAGGAGCTCTGTGCATGCCTCAGGGAAAATCAAGAGACCAAAATGGCATCGCAAGCTAAATCCAAGACACGAGTCCATGCCCTTTTTCTCAGCCTTGTTCAGAACCTTCTGGCCTTCCATTCCTGCGTGCCGGTCGTGTATCATGGCCGTTCATGCTGCTCCAAGGACCTGTTCTTTGACATGACATCAACTGCTCCTGTCCAAGCTGGCGCTGACTTGGTGCTCCAAGCACAAGGACCTCGCTTTGGGCATTCATCATGTTTTTCAAATCCCGGCTTTACGAAGCAGTCCTTGAGCCAGGTGCTGGGCCAGATGGCTTTAAGCTGCCAGACGCCCAGATTCCACGTGCTGCTTTGCAGCTGGAGTCTTCACACAGTGTTCGGCTAGGGGTGTGTTTAAGAAGCCGCAAATACCCGACAAGCTTCTGAGGTTCAGTGAGGGGGCAGAATTGTGGCTGCTGGACGACGATGGGGCCAAAGCCCAAATGTCGAGCGCAAATAACGAAGCCACTCGCTTCTTTGCAGCGGTCCTGCCTCCTGTCTGCAGGTCAACATGGAACGGAAAATTGGACAGTGGTACTGTGCGGGCATGCCTTACGCTCAGTGATGGCAGCCACAGCAACGGAAGCTCTCACAGGCATGATCCCAAACAGCTACTCATGCGAAGGCGGAGCCTCTTCGACCCAGACAACGAAACCGCCGCAAACATGACCAAGGCCCGCGACTTTGGATTTCTTACATTCCCATTTTGCTTGTATTTGCAGCCGGACCTGGGACTATCATTCAGGACATGTACTTGCCTCACCCTTCAGCCTGCGAGTGGAACATAACGCGGGAAGACATGCTTCGGAACTTCGACCGGAGCTGGCAGCTCAGGGATGCAGCCTCCATGCTACAGCAGCATGCAGAAGCATGTGTGAGCCATGTTTTTAGCATTCATTGCTAGTTGCGAAGCGTCGTATGTTCATTGCAAAGGTGATGCAAACGCAGCGCGTGTTGCAGACACGCCATCTCCCGAGATTCCAGGGAGGATTAGACCATGAGAACCATGGACCTCGATCCACGCAGCTGAGGCTGGTGCTTGGAATCAATGAGGCAGCTCCTGTCACCAGCAAACTCCGCATCATATTCCAGGCCGCCGTGTGCATTTTTCTTTTCGGTTTACTTGGAGCAGACCTTGCGCCAGGTGCGCACACCAGAGGACAGAACAAACTTCCTTCAGGAGCGCTCGGGTCCAAGCTCTCTATGCAGATATGCCCATGTTGTCCATAGCACTTCCATGGTTCCTCAATCAAGCCCCCGGGCTAATTGCTATGTACAGTTCAGGAGGGTGTGGCCCATCCCAGGCCTATATCCTGTCTTAGCTTGAAGATTCGTTTCCAGCGTGGAAGACTTTTCGAAGAGAGTCACTTGAAAAAAACGGATAGCAGCTGCGCGCAAGCCTCGAAGAACGGCTCCGACGGATTCTTACAAACGAACTAAGCTAAGCTGCGGCCTCTTCGGCGTTAAGTGTTTAGGGGTTATTCTGGCAGGGTGGGTATTCACACATATTCACACTGCCGGCGGCTCTAATCTAGCCTTGTCCGAGGCTGGCACATCACCGTGCAGATCTACAATCAAAGCACGCAAGTGCTAGAAATCATCAGTACGAACGATGGTGCCAGGGAGCTCAGTTGTCAACTGTGCTTTGCAACATGGGAGCCTGCCCCACGCTGGTGGCGTGCCCAGGCACCTGTGCCCCTGTCAGTTGTCACGCAACTTCCCACAGAGCCGCCGCCAGAGCCCTCGCATCTGTCGCCCCTGGCACGGATCGAGGCTGGGCCTGAACCTCACAAGCACAGCTGTATCCCAGAGCATGGCAGAGGCTCTTTTGATCCTTGCCAGGTAGTCTTCCAGCTCGATCCGCTCGATACAGGAGCCGAGGCCTTTGTTCTCACTGCTCCGTCGCGGCCTCGAGGCCTTGACGCAGATCTTTTTGCATGTTGTTTTTTTTAATAACCGGAGGCATCACAAAGTTTGCAGACATAGTTTCACGTGCTGTCATGTCTGCATGATTGCCTCTTTGTTTGAGCTGTTTCTGGGCTTCAAGCCAGCCGATCGGCGCGGCCTTGGGCCTTAGCATGCCGCGGCCCGCTCGAGATGGCAAGCTGTCTATGGGCGACGTCCGTGCAGCGCTGGCGACCCTGAAAGAGAGCCAGGACCATTTGAAGCCTTTGAAGTACGCTCGCCCTGTAAGAGCAGCAGAGAGCATTTGGCTGACTCTTTGAGCTACAGGAGCAGTCGCTGGCAGCCATTGATGCCCTGCTGCGATCTGTAGAGGATGCAGAGCCAGAGGCTAAGCCAGCGAACAACTTGGCTGTGTCGGCCCAGCTGGTTCCGCTGGAGGAGGCCCAAGAGCCACAGGTAAAGCTGCCCCTTACTTCAGATCCCAAGAAGATTCTTGGGCAGCAGCTGCCATGACCACAGATCCACATAGATGCATGCTTATTCAAGAGTGTGCCTCTAAATGGACCTCAGGAAGCACGACATGACGGACCTCTCGAGACTGACCGAGAAAGGTGGGGGCCCATGTTGATTAAGGATTAAGGCGCAAGCATTTTCAAACTTGTAATGCCTCGATTCTTGATGCTTGGCTTTGTCTTGCGGAGGGCATCTCGAGGACATGTGTGTGAAAAGAACATGCCAGGTTCCAAGTTTGGCAGCCTGATAAGCGGCGATGATACTGAGAATGATGAAGATTCACGTACGATACGAGCATGGTGCAAGTGGATCCTCAACCAGCCCCAGTTCGACTGGACAATGGGCGCAGGGTTGCCAAACTGCTGATGTGTTCGTCCAGCATTTAATGCCATGCAATGCAATGTTTTTAATTAAAAGCCAAGCCACTGTACTGCCTGATCAGGGATCCTTGGTGTTCGAGGGTTTGGGGGTGTGGGCGCTGGCGGAGGGTTTTGGTGACAGTGCCTGAGCTGCTTCATCCGGCAATTCGATGGCTCTGCAGGCTGCGCATCCAATCGCTCGATACTTTGTATCAGTCTAGCAGCCATTGGATGCAATACCAAGTACACACACACACACACAACAGCCGTACATGCAGCTGCACCTTGCTGCTGCACTTTCCATGCAACTGCCTTGACCCGCCCTCTCTTTGTTTTGTCTTGTGAGCGTGAATGCCCTTCAATACAAAACGTAGATCTTCAGGCTTGCATGAGAATCAAGAGTCTGGTTCTTTGCCCTACGTATCAGATGCATGCGACATCCCTGCAGGTATGATCATCTTCCTGAACTCCATCGCTATTGGCATTGAGACAGAGAACTCCATCGAGAATGAGTGGCTGCCGACATGGCCTGGGAAGGCAGGCTGATGATCTACTTCCGCAGCCTTACCATAAACTAAAAGAGCAACAAACACGCAAAGCTGGCCTGCATACTTGTCAGCGACTCTTAAGCCAGCACGCTGCCAGCAGGAGCTCGATTACGTTTTCATAGTCATCTATGTGATTGAAATCAGCATCCGCCTCACTGCTTATGGCAGAAGCTGCTTCAAGGATGGCTGGTGGTGTTCTCAGACCCGTACACAGCAGTGAGATGTTGCAGACATGCCAGCTGTGGCATTAAGATGAGCGACAGGATTCCAAGCAAACTAACTACCCAAACAGCCACAACAGCACGAATGTTGGGCACTTGTACCCTCTTAGAAGCACTGAGCTGGGTTTGTCTTGGAGGGGTTCGTCAGATATCCTATAATCAGTCAGATACCGATGTCGTATTATCAGGTTTTCAGCAGTGCTTCTGAGGTTTCTCTTTGACTTCTCCTTGGTTGGCATGGGTGTTTTCTTCATCATCTTGGATCCGATCATCCAGGGCATATCAGCAGCCGAAGGCCATTCATGGAGCTGGGAGGGGTCCGCTGCTGCTGCTGCTGCTGCTGCTGTTGAAACTGGAGGTGAGGCCAGCGCCTAGATGCTGCAAACATCATTCACAGCCAAAACAGTTCTAACAACTGCAGAGTAGTGCCGATTCATTTAGAAAGCATTTGCACACACGTCGTGGGGCTGCTATTGCAACTTCATGACATGCAAAGTTAGCTCAGCCACAAAGTCGCAGGGCACTGGCTGCTCACGGTGCCAGGCCAGGCAACCTTCTTTGACAAGATACTTGTCATTCGTTCTTTTCGGCTTCTACGTCTGGTACGAGTGGAGCACTGAGCACAAAAAGCCCACGCTGTTGAAATGCAAGTCCAGTAGTGGCCACCGAGGCAGTCAGAATGCTACATATGTTCAGAACTGTGTGGCGGCTGGTATATGGTCTGATTACCTCTGGCAACGCCATCATGTCGACGTTTTTCATCCTTGGCCTCACGCTTTACATTTTTGCTTGTCTAGGCCGCGGTCTGGGCATAGAAGAGCCGTAATGTTTCCGAAGTACTTTAGCTCAGTATTCAAGTATAGCATCTCGGCGCCAAGGTTGCGATGTGAGTGCACTTCACTAGCGTGTCTCTGCGTGTTCTGGCTTGTTGGGGACGCTTCTCGAACAGGTGTGGAGGTGATCACAAAGGATGAATTCCTGAAGACCAACCCCAGAACAGGGGCGATCGTGGAAGAGAATTTCAAAAATCTTCCGAGGACGTCCGGGATGCCAGAAGTTCATATGGTTTTGGTGAAAAATCTCGTCTCGCCACCAAGCGCATGTTGCCAGTACCTTGCTTACGCTGATTGCCTGGGTCGGAATGGATTCTATAGCAGCAGTGCCTGGACCTTACACGCCAAAGGAATTTGCAATCATTCTGCAGCCGCACCTCGTGGCACATGTGCGATTTCATTGGGTTCGCCTGTCCAAGCAACATGCATGGAACCTTGTGCAACTGTTGGACCCCTTGATGATTCTCTCCCCGCGTTGTTCTGCTCTTGGGGTCACTGAAGACAGGTTGCAGGCCCACTCCCCTGACGCAGTTGACCCCATAGCAGTCTGCTCAAATGCACAGTCTGGAAGCTCTTAGGGTGCAGGCATTGTTAAATGAGGGAATCTTGAAGATACCGGACACCAACAGAATGCTGATGTGTCGATGATTTGGCAGCCTCCTGTGAGGTGTGTGTGCGCTTCAGCTGGCATGAGTCTGTCTCAGGGGCCAGAGAAACTGGTGACAATTCCAAGCTCGGTTATTCTCCCTTGCCATTTGGGGCGCGCTAAAAGAAACCAATCCTGAAAATTATGCGAGCGGCAATTCTTGGGCTATTAAAATGGCAAAATAGCGTGCGCGAACAGAGCATGAAAGGCACACGAAAGGGTTCGCGTAAGGAAAGGTTGTTCAACATACGCCTCGAAATGCAGCCCGCCAAACAAGCCTTGTTGCTGGATCGTGCTTTAGCCCTACATATCCATGCAGCTCATGCGCAAAAGAGTGCGTACTGCTTCTAGGGTTTGGCTAGACAAGAAGAACCAGTGGTCAGTTGCTGCAATGGTGTGGTAAGTCAAGGAACTTGGGTACCTCTCGGGACACCGTGTCGGCTCACAGTACAGACGGTTTATACCGGACATCGGGGCGAGTAGTAAACATACTGAAGTTCTATGTATTGCAATGCCTTCTGCACTTCGAAAGCAGTTCCGCAGTTTCTACAGTGGAAGCTTGAAGAACCCAAGTGAAGGTTTTATTCTTTACTCGTATTCCCAGTTGAAAGCTCAGATCCCCCATTTTCGACGTCGCAATGAGGTCGAGCACGAAAGCTGCCTGAAAGGCTGAAAGTCCAAGGTGTCTGTAGAAGGGAGCAGGCCACTAAGCCTTTCCTGGACTGTGGATACATGGACGTGTTTTGTTGCTTGATAGAATGTATAAACTGAGATAAACTGAGAGTTTTATGGTGTCCGCGACAGGGCACAAAAGTATACAAGTTCGTGAACCCAGGTGAAACCCACCTCCCGCATATAAGGGTACTTTAAACTAAGCTCTGGCGCACCTTTTCTCGTAAAGCAGGGTTCAGGTGTCAGAAACATGAGTTCTTGTACTTTGCCAAAATTTGGTAGACACCATTGTAGTTCGCCAAAATTTGGTAAATACCATTGCTGCCATGACCATCACCGTAAGCGCCAATGTTGCCGCCACCACCCGCAAATGCCAGTATCGCTATCACCGCGTGCCAACGGCTCCACTACCCGCGACCGCTGCCGCCGCCGCCACCGCAGCCGCGACAGCACCGCAAATGCCAGCGTCGTGTGTTGCCGCCGCTACCACCACGTGAACGGCTCCACTACGCGCCACCGTCGGCGCCAACGCAGCCACGACAGTCACCATCACCCGCGCGCGAGGCGCCAGTACGAGAGCATCATCAGCGCAATTGGTGTCTGTTTTGCCACCCCGGAGGCAGTTTCAGTTCCACCCAGGCTTTCTAAGCTTCCTCCGCGCACGGAAGGATCTCTGAAGGATTTTAGGGACCCCAGACGCCCCCGAAAAAAAACATCATCAGCATGGATTGACCTCGCGGCCTGCCCAAGGGGCCTGGGCCAAGAAGAACTTGGGCTCTATAGAGGACAGGCCAAGGGGCACAGACAGGCCAACAAAAATGCAGAATAGCCCCCCAATGATGCTGATGATGCGGCAGCATCAGCATTGCCACTGGTACGTTTCTCCTTTCCTGGCCCTACTG
>CAJNIZ010029335.1:0-23501 GCA_905231905.1 Symbiodinium pilosum | reverse complement strand
CTCACCTGGCTCATGAACTTGTATAACAAAAGGATCGCGAAAGGGTACGCAAAAGACCCAATTCGGGAAAATCCATATGCCAGCAATCGCTTCACAGCGAGCCTAACTGGTGGATACAAGCAAAGCATACAAGCAAGCAATATTTGATACTTGGAGTGAGGTACTACCCGCTCTGTCGAGAAAGCCCTGCTCTGATCCTATATTTCGTGCCAATCATTCTAATGGTGTCGGCAGCTCGCCTTAAGCGTGAGATGGCATTATGATGTGACCTTTTGCCGGCCTTTGCAGCTTCCATATTGAACATCTGAGGTGGCCCTGATGAATTTGGTCTTCACCTCAGGACTTGGGTCATGGCGCATGTGACAATTCATATGTTGGTTGAGGTCACGGCTGTTCTTGTCGAGGGCGCGCTTGCAAATGCCGCCAACGACAAGGAATTAAGCCGACATGACATGAAGCAGACAGCAACCAGGATGTATGTTTGCATTCATTCAAGTCATTAGTGGAAACGTTAGCTCCGGGCGAAGCCGTTTCCACGTGCAATAGAAAGTGTTGGCGAGACAACTCATCTTCCTTTGCGGCGAACGCAAGCGTGCCATCCGAGGTAAAGAAATGGGCGCCGAAGATCATGGAAGCCCTGCAGCTGAATTCAGTTCTCTTGACTACCAGGTCGTCGGGAGTAACTGCTGGAGCAAATGTTCGCCCGCGGCCAGGTCTTCTCTTCCATTGATGAAGACGGCAATGGTACCTTAGAGAGGCATGAGTGGCAAGGCAGCAACCAGCACACTTCAAGCAGCCCAAGATATGGTGGCCTTAGTGCCTCTCTTTCCGGTAAAGCCCGCCAGCAGCAAATTGTGCGGGACGTCCGCTCTGCGAATTGCCGCAAGCAATGTGCATCAGAAATGCAGCACATGGAGTCATGGAGGCAACCTTGCAAAGCACCTGTGCCGGCAAGAAACATCACCGGTCATATATAACTGCGGGCCATTGTTGACAGTGCGGATGGGGTGGTGTGACGGGATTGGTGGCTGGGGGCTAAGAACGCAGGCACTGATTTTGACCGGGTTCAAGATTTGGGTCCTTCATCTTGGCTGGGTGGGCGCACCTCCTGTGTAAGCCATAAAGCTCGGCTTTCGGCATAGGCATCATCGTCATCATCATTATCATCATCAGCAGCAGCAGGTGACATGTCTGTACCCTGTTGTGCCTCCTGTGGCCAGTGGCCTTACAAAGGCTGTCCAGGATACAATTGAGCGAGCGGGCCTCAGCTTGCCCGACTCTGCACGAAGCAATCTGCATGGTGTTGCTGCAAGTATCCAAGTGTTTTCGTGGGCATCAAGACTGGGCAGGACCTGCCGTTCGAAGTCAGTTTGGAGCAGGTAGACAACTTGGAGGAGACAACGTGGCAGAACTTTTTCAATTCGTTTCAGCTGCACGACCGCCGACTGCGAGATGCATTCCTCACAGTTTGTTCCTATCGTATCGCACTGTCATTTCCTTATGATCCGCGAGAGGACCTGTTCGACATGCTGGACGTAGATGGGAAAGGAGAAATCTCCCAGGTGGAGTTCGCAGATGGCCTCCTCAACCTTCTCACGCAGCTTGAATGAAAGCTAACTATTTTGGCCTTCAAGCATGAGAGTGGAATCAAACATGCTGTGCAGCCTGTTTCCCATTCTTGTCCGAGGGAGGGATGAACATGACTCCTCATTTTGCCAGCAAAGGAATGATGTCCCAATTCACCAGATGAAAACGTTCAAGCTCCTGTGCCTCGCATCTTTGGTTGTTTTTTTGCTTTTCAGCCG
Organism: Symbiodinium pilosum; assembly: GCA_905231905.1. Classification (NCBI taxonomy): domain Eukaryota; class Dinophyceae; order Suessiales; family Symbiodiniaceae; genus Symbiodinium; species Symbiodinium pilosum. The sequence continues at coordinate 21,696 of CAJNIZ010029335.1, read as the reverse complement.
TCAGCAGTTTCAGGACTATCTGGGCATGTGCTGTGTGATGGCTCCTTTTCTTCAGTGCTTCCAGGCAGCTGAATGCCAAAGGCCTCGAACGCCTGGAGCAGAAGGTGAATTCCTTGCAACACGCGCTGTGTTCCAGGAGCGGGTTTTCAGAACGGTCAGCCTTGACGACATGTCTCAGTTGCGCAGGAAGGGATGACTCGCAAGGACTGCAGCCATCTACTTTCATCTTCTTTCATGCTTCCATTTGCCTACTGTAGTGGCCTCCTTGCATCCATGAAGCCTTGCAGTTATCTCGCAGTTGCCTTGGCAGGACTGAAGCAATCATTTGTCAGCCCGGCTGCTGCATTCCGCAGGGAAATGTGCGGCCTTGTCAGTACGGTGACAACTGGTGCTGCGCACGGTCTAGGAGAGTGTCAGTCTTGTCACAACCCAACTTGTGACAAGCGGTAAACATCTGGATCGTGGCAAGTTGCCACACTTGTAAGGAGCACTTGTCCAACAGTAAGCAGAGCCGTGCCACAGCACTGTGCCGCCTGCACCAGACAGTTTAAGAAATGCATGCTGGCAAGACTTTCAGAGTGCCACAGCTTTGGTTGCTTTCCCCCGTATCCTTCATCTTCGCTAAAGGCTGTAGGATGCTTTCCACGGCGCAGCTGCCTCTGTCACTGCTGTATGTGCAGAGAAGGTGGAGACTGCCGCACGAGATGAACTGACAGGATTTAGCAATGCAGCCGAACCCACACATCTCCAGCTTTGCATGGGCATGAGAAAGTAAAGAAGACTGGCACTGCAAGAAGAAGGAGAGGGGCACGAAGGCAGCGTAAAATGTGCATGATGTGATTCCTTTCCTTATCCTAGAAGGCCAGAACCGCTTGAGAGACGGCTTTCGAGGGGCCATTTTCAGCAACGACTCCTTTCCAACTTGTCGCTGAATGCATCCGGAAGAACTCGTAGCTGAAATTCAAAGTCTCGGCCTGATCGTGTGGATGCCTGAGCTGGCAGCATGCTCTTGAAAACTTCCTGCAGAGTTTGTTTCTCGTGATTTGCAGCATGGTTTGTCTGCTCTCTTGCATCACTTTGATGAGGGATAAAACTGTTGAGCACAACTCGTGGGAGCTAGATCATGAAAGCGGTCAGCATGTCAACAGGATAATGGCGACCTGGCTACCATACCTTGCCAGCATGCAAGATACCATGCCTGGCCATGCTTGCAGAACTGCAGCGTGCCCGCATGTGCTTAGCGGTCTCACTCTCGGTTTTAGTCCAGAACACCAACCTCCAATCCAAGCTTTGGTTTCTGTTGAAGATTGTCTGGAAGGAATTTATTATTTCGAAGTTCCGCATCAGAATACTTTTGCAATGCTGGACGGTTGGCTTCCTGGTCGTTTTGCAAGGGAGGATGTTCAGCACAGGATCAAAAACTGCTGCAGCCTGGCTTGTGGATTTAGAGTGAATGGTGAGATGTTTAGCCTCGCGCTTGTGCTTTTGGGGATTTTTTTGCGGCGCCAAGGCAGCTCGGTCAGAATTTGCGATTTACATTTTGTGCCAGTGTGCGGTGCTCTGAGGATTGGCTACAGCTTTGTTCACCCATGCCGCGTACCCTTTGAGGACTGCCATGGGTCGACACTGGGCACCGGCACAGCGAATCCTTGTAAAGCGCAGCCCAACGGATGTGTGGCTGAAAGGGAGACTATTCCAGAAGTGCCTTGTTGTTTGGTGCATGTGTCGTGTGGCCTGTGGTAGAGCTAGGCTGACGCCTGAACCGATGCAGCAGGAGAACAAGACCAACAATGTTCCGCAGATGCGTCAGCGCCCCTGACTAAAAGCCTGTGCCTCTACCAACCTTGGCTACCTGCAGGCTGTTTGCCACTGCCACCAGCAAATGGCCTAAGCCGTGCACGTGTGGACTGCGAGGCATCTCAGCCGGGTCTTTGTTGACGTTTTTGCAAGCAAAGCCGCAAAGCCGCAAAGCCGGCAGGTAGACCCGGCAGTTCGCACGACAGGGCTAGGAACCGAGTGCCTTCGTGACGTCACTGGCCGAGCTTTTCGTTCTTGCTCTTGCGACTTACAGTTGCATTTGCATGCTGTAGATGTCAATCCTGAAAACCATATGCCAAACATAAAGCAGAGGCCGCCGCAGTTGTCTATGCAGAGTCGTCAGCTCCTTAAGCATGTATGCTAGGGAATCGTGCCTTGAGTTGACATGAGATGACTTGAGACCCCAGGCCTGAGTCCACTGTGCCGGACGTGCAAAATGTCAGCCACCCAGCCAGCCAGACAACAAACTCAAGCTTCAGCATGGCATGACCAGTTCCGTCAACTCACAAAAGGACAGCGTGAGTTGTCAGGTGTGGTTCGTCGAAGCTGTCGCGCTGGTAGGCCAGCGTTTGGCAAAGTCTGCGTAGATAGAAGCTGAGCTTGATTCATAGGGTCGCAGGTTCAGCACACTTTATATAATAATGTAAGCATCGGACCAGTCCAAGCATCGAGCGTCTTCTTCGGTCGAGTAGACACAAGCAAGTGCTCAGCAGGCTCTAACTATACGTCGGTGGGCAACCGGCTTGGAAGAGTACGGCCGGCTGGTTTGCTGAGGAGATTTGGGGGCCTTCAACAGACCTTTTCTGATAATTTGCCAGGGCACATTCACGGGTTTCGAGGTTGTGGACATGGACGTCCAGGTTGCACCATCTGCTTGCAGTGGCAGCTTCCTGACATGAGGGTTCTCACCATGCAGGTGGTCTATGGAGCCCTGGCTTCTATACCTGTAGATGTTGGCCTTGCGTTCCAGAGCCGCGTGGACCTTCCGCGGTTCGGCCAGGCCCTGCAGAGACCAGACTTGCGGAATTGTGATGCAGTCGATGGCTCCGTTGATGAGCAGGTCGTCGTCGAGGGACCTCGTGACCTGCAGCAATTTGGCTGCGAGAACAAGCGAGGGCGGGTCAATCTGCCGCAGTTTCCGTGTGAGCTGCAGAGACTTTCTGATGCCACAAGCTCCGGAGTCAGAATGGCCGTAGTTGTATGTGTGCAGACTTCAGGCGTGGCAACAAATTCTAATGGCAGCAAGGTGGGAGAGTGTGCGCCCTGTTGCGCAGACACGTCTTGCCAGGTTTTGCCCGTGTCCCTGGGGCCCCTGGCAAGATGCGAAACATCGGTAAACCCACCAACCGTCTGGACCTTGATTTGCGCTAGATCCCTTTCTTTGCATGGCTGGCCTGCGCTGGAATGATAGTGCAGCACTTGTTCAACTGCCCGTCTTGGTCATTCTTACCAGGTAACCCTCACCTTGAACCAGAGTTTGCCCAGCAGCCTCCACGTGGTCATTGTGCCCGCAGAGACCTCACGTCGTCGCCTCAGCGCATGGACGCGCAGTGTTGCATGTTTCGGTGCTTGGCCGGATAATAGTCTTGGAGCCGGACGCTTTCGAGCATGATGTCTGCTTACCTTCTTTGAGCTTTGCTTCAGCATGCTTCTCGCTGCTTTGTACTTACTGAGCCTCTTTCGAGTGAGTTGACGCATGTGAGCCTTTTTTGTTCATTCCGCTGTCTGAAGCTTGTTCTGCTACAGTACCCACTATCGCAGTGCAGAATCAGTTCATGTTTTGCTAGCATGAATGGGACTACCCCTAAATTCCAGTCGCATGAATCATCTATGAATGATAACAGGGGTCCCTTTGCACCTACCAAACTCAAGGATCCAGATTCTGCAACAACCCCGCAACAGTTTTTTGTCTAAAGAAGATCTCGCGTTGTCGAGTCGCTTCAGCTAAAAGCCTCCTAAGCTTGCAGAGACTGCTTTCAGGACGGGACCCGATGCCCTCTCGCAATGTCTTCAACGTTTTCCTCAGAGATCCTGATGGCCGAAATATGGACATGGGGAAGAAGCATGTCTGTAGGCATTCATGGGTGGCTGCTCGCCGCTGGTTGATATTTTTCAGCTGGTTTACATCCTCTGGCGTGCCGGAACCGGCAGGATGTCTCATTGAAAGTTCCTGGCGAACCGATTGTGCAGGGTGCGAAGCTCAGCACAGTAGCCAAAGGTGCCCTCCACCTGCCCTCGATCTTACCCTTGCTTGTCTCTGCAAGCCGCGAAAGCTGTCCTTGAGCTATTCTTTCAAGTATAACTTTTTTGGTGCAAGAGGCTGTTGCACTTCTCGGGCCAGACGGGGTTTGAGAGGGGTGCCCCCTTGGACCTCCCAAGGGAGGGGTGGCAGGCGCACGTGTAGGAGTAGAGCAATAGAGACTGTTGCCTGCTCACGCTGGCGTTCCCGCGATCTCTGACCAGCTGGGTTCAGGAAAGGCTGGCGTGAGCGGGGTGCAACTGACGTCAGACATCCTTGTGCAAAGATTCCTGTTGGTGTTCCATCCTATGTTGGGGATACTGCATCCAGCACTTCTACTGCAACTGCTGGCCACTGAGCCCCAACCCCTTAAGCAGGAACCCTGCTGCGGAGCATTCTGGAATGCGTCACCTTGGATTCCTCCATGCATCTTATGCATCTTGCAGCTTGCTGATTTACCTGCGCCGCCTCTGCCTGCATTGTCTGTTTTGGTAAGCTTGCGTGCCACCATCTAGATCTAGGTAATGCCCCAAAGTGGTGTAAAATGAAGTTGGTGTGACATTTCGTTACATTTTGTTTTGCGCTCCAGGTGGGAAGCCTTTATCCAACATAGATCGAAGGATGGACCAATTTGGTTGGAGCGTGAGCTAGCAACGGAGGTGCGAAATCAAGACAAAACAACCTGAACTGGGACTAACAAGTACTGCAGATTCCAGACGCTGACGGTGGCCATACGATCTGTTTCCCCTGCTTCTGGTAGTTCAGCTGCGCTTGGATGCGCTTGGGTTTTACGGTGTGTGGTGTGTGAAGAGTCTTGAAAGTTGTTGTGAGGGTTTGGGACGAAGTGCCAGGCTGGAGGTTGTGGGCTAATTAAGTTTGTTTCAAAATTTCTGGTGAACTTGTCAGTGAAGTTTTCATGAACTTCTACAAAATAATTCCACCGAGCTGAAGCGAAAAAAAAAACAAAATGCTGTCGAATTCGCTAGCGCACTAGCCCTTGCCCTCTGAGAGCGCCAGAGCCGAGAGGTGTCCGAGCAAGTGCCTGGGCCTCAGCTGACGATAAGAAGGCTTTCTTGCAGAAGCCTCAGGACCCAGTTGCGAGCTGCAGCTCAACTCCAGATACATGGGCTTGCAGACTGGTTGCAGGTCTTGCCATTCTGGTGGACGGAGCTGAAGCAATGCAGCACCCTCAAGCAGCTGCACAGCAGAGCCAGTTGTCATCCAGATCCCTCTGGAGTTTTACAAGTCGTGCATATATGCTTTCTCGCCGAGATGACGATTTCTTTGACGTCACGGTTCCGGTGGAGGCCAACAGTTTTTGGTGATGAATTTGCGAGTTGCTTGGCTCCCCTTTGCATTGCCAGATCTTGGACGATGTGGACATCGACCTGTGGGGCATTTTGGTCGACTTTCCGAAGGATCCAGACTTCCAACTTCATGACCTGGATGTTCAGGCATACCCAATGTGAGGGACATTTGGGTTTCAGCATGTTGGGATCTGAATGCACCCTTACTGCGTCTGGATGTGCTCCGAAATGCACACACTCTGGCTTGGCTGTTGAGGTGGCTGTTGTGCCAATTGAACGCAGGAACTGTTCTTGGATTTGGTTTTCTAAAGTGGAATACAGTGGCTGGTCAGTACCCAAACCAGGCTTGCATCATCAGCACGCGAGGCTCTTTGTGGGACAAAGCATCCAAGCTCCACAAGGAATGCTCTCTCATGGAACCATGAACTTCAAACCCTGCATAGAGCAGGTGTGCCCGGCGTGGCTGACACCAAGAGGGATCCCACAGAACACGCTGCTGCTACAGGTCTCTACGGCCTTTGGTGTGGGCGCTTACATTCAGGAGGCTGCACCCTTTGTCGGACAAGCAGGCTCGCAATGCTGTGATAGTCGATACATGCTTGGTTCTGTTCAGGGACATCTAGTCCCCAACAACGTTCTGCTCAAGAGCCGTCTGCCAGCCTTGCTGCGTGACCAGGTGGCAATCAACTTCTTGTGCGATTAGACCGTACGCGAAAGCCTCGTACAGGCACCATGGAAGCAGAGGATCTTTTTCGTATGGTACGGCATCACACGTCCCATGTTAGATGGCATTGCCTCCTACACCGCAACACGTGCCAATCAATTGACTGTGCACTACATGGTCATGGGCTCTCAGAGTGCAGAGCTGAGAGAATCCGTACATAATGACGTCAGCCATTGCCGTCGTGGCAGATTACAGGACTAGGAATGTTGGTCGCAATGAAACGCCTGAATGCAACGAAGGCATGACGCTGATCCGGTTTCCTGTGAGTCGACCGTGCGCAGCCTAGACTTGCATTTGCTGCGTTTAGAATGTCAACTATTGTCAACTGGCACTTCCCTCCGACAAGCGGCATGGTGCAGCTTAAGCAATGCTGGCCATGTTTGCCAGCATCAGCATCAAAGAATGCAGGATGTCTCGAATGCCAGAACCAGAACCAACAGCAGCGGATATTCTTGAAATGACTTGCCGCATTGCTTGCAGCGGAAGCCAAACGGCCTATGAGTTGACTTTCCCAACCAGCTCCAGAAATGCCCAGGAGCTTTCATGTGTTAAGGTCGCGACTGCCACTCTTCAACTTCTGGCGTGTTGCTTTTTGTGGCTGTGGGCCCAGCGGGAAAGCTGAGTTTGAAATGCCTGGCTTCGAGCCTTTGCTGAGGTAGTGAGATGGGCGACAATGGCGAGGGCTGCTCACTGGGTCAGGACCGCGAGCGAGGACCTGCGGTCATCTGCGCTTGGGGCCTAGGGTCGGAATACCGGAGGGAGGTCTGCGCTTTAAGGAAATGGGGAAGCAGAGAATGAATAAGGACACACAGAGCGCTATGCTCGACAGATCTGACTCACGAGACCAACTAGGCAATACTGCAATACTGGTACCGAGCCAATACAGAACTCCAATAATTAAAGAAGGTGCTTCTCCAGTGCCAGACCCAGGACCCAGATGCATGAGGCAGTTAGATGGCAGAGAACCATTGAGGAGTTGCGCATGTTGCGCATTCATGTAGGGTTTCACGTGTCACATGGCTCCTGAGCATTACCAGACAGGGAGGAACCTAGGGGCGCTCAGCGCCAGCATGGCTCAACAGGTCTTTGCCTCGGGCGGCTTCGACCCTGAGGAGCCCAGCAACGTCCAGGCCAGGCATCAGGCTGAATTGCGCAGGGCTACCCTGACCCTACATAGCAATCAAAGGGTGGCCGATGAGCTTAATCCAACTTGTTGGTTGTGTTGCGTCTGGGCCTTTGATATGGCGAAGCAAGCTGCCTCTGGAGATGCTGCAGTCCCAACTCCACGATGCTATGAGCAACTTACTTCTCTGTCAACCAGTACTGCCCACTTCCCTCTGGCAAGAGTTCCTGTGAAGCACTGTGATTTTTCCAACCATTCTGTGGTGGCTGCCTTGCATGCTCATAAGCGTTATCATGATCACATCTGAGTTTAGTCGCAGGTGTTCCGTGCAACCACTGGCAGCAGCTTTCGGCCTCAGGCCGCTACTGTGGACAGCTTGAGTTCGTTTACAGTATTATGGCCAGAGCCTCTTTCAACGCCCATTATCTAAGTGCGGTCGAGTGATCTCCACAGCAGATTGGCCTGCAACATTGTAGCTACGGACTTTGTGCTCCAAAGAGTGATTCACATCCACCGGGTTAGCTTGCTTGTTGTATTGCTGGTATGTTGCAACCTTCTCGGCTCCAAGTGTCCTAAATTCAGGTTTATCCATGTCGGAAGACGTGGTCCTTCCAGCTTCCTAGCCGGCTTGGCGCCATGTGGATGCCCCGAGTGGTCCTTCTGGTGCTGCCAGTGGCGAGCATCCGCGAAATTGACAAGATCTGGGGAGGATTGCCTAAACTGTCTCGAATTGCACAAGTCTTACTTAGCCCAGAGGGTGAAACATGTTGAAATCCCTTCAGAGCGTTTGGATTCGTGACTCCGCGGCTTGCTGATTGTTCGTGAATGCTTGGCTTGGCATGCTTTATGAGTTCGGCAGGCACTGACGGCATCAAGCGCCTACTTCGTGGATCTTCAGGAGCAATCGCCAGCAACGCTAGCCTCCGCACACATGCAAGAAGTCGTTCCTGAGGAAGCCTTGGACATCTCACTGGCACCAGTACGCATGATCTTGGAATCTTTAAAGGACGCTTGGTCAGCACTAATGCGCCCCTGTGGACCAAAGTTGCGTGCAGGCTTGAGATGCGTCTTGCAGGAACAGCAGACCTACAACATCTGCGAACTGCAGTCGCCTCTGCCCTCAGCCTCTCAGCACCAATGCTTACTAGACCGCTAGACACTGACTTGACAGCTGTTGCAAGTCATTGCAAGCACCGAGCCGTTACATATTTGCGCGTTACCAGCAAAACCTCGCAATGAGTTGCTAAAGGCAGCCCATATTCGATTGTGACCTTCTCAACACCTGCATGGGAGATCCCACTGGACATGTCAGAGGCGCTTTGTTGGGCATCTGTTTCGAATTGGGGGTCGCACGGCTGATGCTTAGGATGATAAAGCAGCTGTGAAAAGTGATTCGGGCCTTCATAGTGGGGCCGGGGACCTGTGTGGATTGTGTGGATGGTGGGTCAACAAGAGTCTTAAACAGGTCCCAGCATGCAGCTGTGCGTTAAGCCTCGAGAGGACCCGCCGTACCTCCATGCTTTTCAGCAGCTCAACGCCAGCTTTGCGCAGTATGCGGCAACGCGCAACAGTGCCGTGGCAAGCTGTGTAAGAGCAGGCCATTTAGTCACGTCCCCAGACTCCTGGCAACAGCCCGCAGCAAGCCGTTTTAAGTTCAAGGTTTGGACTGCTCTAGTTGGATGCGGCCCACTGCATGCTGGGGCAAAAGTTTCCCGCGTGGTTCGCGCTCCAACAGACTCGTGCCATAACACAATCAGTACCCAAAAAAAAAGTCCTGAATTTCGAGATTAACCCATGTCTTCTTTCTTTGTGCTGATGGCTCCAAGGCATCTACTTGTCTTCGAACTCCGGAAAGTTCATGCATGGAGTGGAGACACTGGAAACCGATGGCTCTGCCGAGCATGCTGCTCTGGGTTTCGAGTCTGGCAGTAGAGTACCAGCCTCCGAAGTGGAGGACCCTTGCAGCTTGGGGTTGGGAGCCAGTGCTCACGTGATGCCTTTGCCTGTCACTCACGAGACAGGACAACCTTGCCGCAAAGCACCTGGTGATTCAAGCGAGTTACCCCGGTGGCCCAGCGTACTTTGGCCATGTCTCTTGGCCATGTTGGGAGTTTACTTGCAGAAGCCGATTGGGGGACCACTCCATGCACTCTGAAGGCCATCGACAACGTGTTTCCCAGAGTGCTGAGCATCCTCCCGGGCGCCAAGCTGGCTGGTCACAGAGTGTCGGTGGTTGTGCCACAAGTGTCCCGTGAGTTTTTCAGCTGCCTCACAGCAAAATGAGTAACTCTTCATGCTGTGCTTGTCAAGCAGATCAAGACATGGCTATAACTGCCCATAACCAAGTCGCTCCAAGCATTATCCTTTCCTCGCTGTACATTCTGTAGCTTAGCCGGCCTTCATCCACGTTGGATGTAAGATGCAGAGGCAAGTAATAGTTCATTGGCGTCTCAATGCCAAATCAGTTTCAGTGTGGGACACAATCCAAACGAAGCATATGTTCACCTAATGTTGTCTAACTCCATTTTGGGGATGATGTGATTTGCTCCCGTGATGGTGACCTTCTGTTGATGAGGTCACAACACCCAAGTCCTTTTTGAGCGGATGGGTGTCCAGGTCTTGGAGGATCCCCTGGTTGCAAGAAGGGGCTACCGCTGTCCAGACAGATGCATATGGAGGTTATTGGTACTTTAGGTATGAGTGACTTGACTGGAGATAAGGAGATCCCGCAGACCCCTCACCGGATGGCAGGTGTGACAAATGTGGCGTCTTGGGATCGCTGCCTGGCTTCCTAGCACATGAATGTTGAAGCAAGCACGTTTCTTCTTGTACGCAAATGCCCTGCAGAGTCTGGAAGTCAGCCTGGCAAAGCGGTTTGCAGATATGAGCACTGAGGACTGATGCGGCAGAACACTCGCAACATCATCCGTGAGGAGTTGTTTCGCGGCTTGACTCCGGCGGCTTGTGCGGATGGTACCGCTGGAGGAGAGGTCAAACATTGGAAGGAGAAACAACATTGCCACGCTGGGAGTACGTCTAGAGTCTAGACAGACGATGCAGAGTGACCGGGTCAAGGCTTGAAGGCTTCTTTGCCATGATGTCAGCAGTGATTGTAGCTTGATCTTGGCAGATCCCACATGCGTTTTTTTGCAGCAGCACTGTCAATTCCCAGCATCAGGGGACTGGTCCAACGTCTTCCTCTCCCGTCGCAGTGGTACTCGCAACGGTCGTGCGGTTGAGGGCGAGGAGGTCTTGGAAGAGAAGCTGTGACTCAACAGCACTTGGGATTTGGCTGTGTTCTGAGTGGACCCTTCAATGGCAGTGACTTTGCAAGCAAGCTGCAATCTTGAAACTTCAAGTGTCGCATCTCCGCTTCTTGATTCTGAGGCAAGAGAGCGGCTGGATCCTCAGAACTGCCAGAGAGATTGCTGCGAGATGGCACCAGCGCAGCTGCAAACTTGTCCAGGTTTTCACATCCTAGACGACCCGGGGAAATGGCCTGTTGATGAGCTCGCCAGGCGTGAAGATAATCGCAAACGCCTCACACGGCTTGTGCAGATTGCTGGCTGTCTGCTGGCCTAGGAAGCTTTACACGTCGACTTGCCGTCTCGTTGGCTTTGCTGGAACAGCGTTGTTGCCAACTTGCCTGAATTCAGCGTTCTTCACAGAAAGGATTATAGAATGCTTTCGCTTGGATGGAGCTGCCTCCACAGCTCGGTTGTATTTCTCCTCATCATGAAAACAGCAAGCGCTGTCCAGCACATTGCGATGGATTTCAGCTTGACAACACGGATGGTTTAGAGCGCAGAAGGCGCATAGCCAGTTTCTCTTTTGTGGGCATCCTGACTGCGTTTGGCAGCTACATACCATGCACGAGCTTTGCAAGGAACCTGGTATTCCTCCCAAACGGAGCAAAGCTTGTCGCACCATGGCCAAATTCTTTGGTGAATCAATTGCTTGCCCTGGGGAGAGTCTCATTGGTTCCAAGAATTTTTCAGCTGACAATGGCTGCTTTCAGCTTGTCTACTCTCAAACCTTGCCCTGCATGACACATAGGGATTATGGGGGTTGCCAATAACTCCAACAATCTCCAGCAAGTGCAAAATCAATCTGTTGGAGGAATGCCAATGCAACAGCCTGGCCTGTCTTGCCTCTCAGCATGTGCTTCAAGCGGCTCAGGAGTACAACCCCACGGGCCTGTATGCTGACTACTGGGAATGGGCTCATGCTCTGAACATGAGCCGCTTGCTCTGCACTGAGGACAGCCAAAGCAGTTTGTCTACAGAATATGACCTGCAGTCTGCTTCACCTTATTTGGAGCTAAGGCTATGTGCATGCCGTCCCGAGTTTGAGCATTAGTGCGGATGAAGCAGACCGCTTGGTCCAGCTCGCGACAGCATAGGGCGGAGCTAAAATGTGTGAACAAGAGTCGCTCATGGGTACGGGCTGAAGTGTAATTCCTGTTGCAATATGACTGGAAGTAGGGGCAGTCTCGGAGCAGGTCCATGTCTTGCAGCTCTTGCTGGGGCTGCTGCTCCTGTGGAAGGCTTGCTGAGCAGTATGCCTCAGTTCTGCCTGAAAGCCACAAGGGACATGCCTGAGGATTTGCCACAATTTTGCCAGACCGCATCAGGCAGCATTTTGAGTCATCTCTGTCTGGAGATGGGCTCACTCCGCTGACCTGAACCGCCCTAGGTGCATCCGCTGCTGATAGGTCAAGCAAAAGGTTGCTGAGAACACTGCTGCTAGCAACATATAACATGTATGGCATGTAGCACGTACTAATGATTCCTATAGTATGATATAGCGGGAAGTAAGCCTGTGTACTGACTGCAGAGGAGTAGCACAACTGTTGTAGATCTTCTGCACAGTGAGGACAGATTTACATAGACTGTCATTTGCAAGTGTAGCCAGCCGTGGAGTCAAGTGAATTCAAACGTGTCTCACATACAGTTTGGCCAGTGAAGTGAAGTGAGTGATGAGAGATATTTATAACAGGTATATGCGGCTACTTCACAGGCATGCGTGTAGGAAGACGGTGGTGTGTATGTATATGTATATATATATACATATGAAAAATGAAGCTTCAACAGCCCCATCTTAGCAAAGTCCGGCGCACCTTGTGCTGTGCTGTCGGACCAGGATTTGGTTGCTGTATTTCTCTTGTAGCTTTGCATCTTCACTGTCCAAAGTTAACGAACTGCTTTCTCGCGTGCCAACAGGTCTGGCATCATAGAAGGCATCAGCACATCAAGCAAACAAAGTTTGCAGTAGAATCCGACTGCTCTGCAGTGCACGAAAATCTAGATCTATTGAAGCGAGGGAGGACGCAGGTGTTCAACATGGCGCTGCATGTGGCTAATGGTGCGAAAGCTGCCTGGATGGCACGCAAGGCTGCAGAGAGTATCCGCAGCGTTCATTACTCGAGCTGTACGGTTAGCCTCGAGGTCGAGCTGATGGGACTGACTAAAGCTTGACTAGGGCAAGAGTTGTTGATGAGTACTGCCAGTTCATGGCGCATGAGATTCATCAGGAGTGGTGGGTTGAACAAGCTTAGTCAGCAGTCCTCAAGGCAATGACACCCAGGAACACATGACAGAAGCACAGAGTTCGGACAGACTGACTGCCAGCACCCACGGAGAAAAAAAAACAACACAGTAGAACAAAGCGAGTAGAGTGACCTATGCCCAGCCGGTGTGTTTGTGATCCGGGCATGGCTCATGGCCATCTCCAGACCTGAAGACATAGTTTATGGATACTTGCGCACGCAGGGTGTCGTCTACCAACTTGAGGAACTGGAAACATCCATTGGACGCGGGGAAGAGTGCAGCTTGCAGCTGGATGGTAAGGGAATCTCTCGGCTTCATGCGCGCCTGAGTTTCAACGGCAGGCGCCCGCAGCTCCTCGATCTGGGCTCCAGCAATGGCACTTTTGTGAATGGCTTACGGCTGAAACCCAGCATCCCGCATGAATTAAGGCATGGTGACGTAGTGCGCTTTGCGCAGGCACGATGTACATATAGTTTCGAGTTGCCACCAGAAGCCCAGAGAAGCCCGAAGGTGCCTAAGCAACCTGCCGAGCCACAATGCGCAGAAGAGGCCCCACGACGCTCCGCTTTGAAATCGGCTAAGGAAGAAGAGGAAAGCAAGGAGAAGCCAGGCGCCGAAGTTTCTCACGTCGCCGCATGCGGTGCCGGCGCCGCAGGCGCCGTGCCCTGCGTTAATGTCTTGCCAGTGCCCTTTCCAGTCATGCAGCCCCAGCCAATTCAGCCGATGCAGCCAATGCAGATGTACCCACCAACACACTTCCCACATCCTCCAGCCGCTTATCCACAGTCCCTGCTCGAAGCGCAGCCTCCAGACCCTGTTGCACGACCCTTTTATTCTCAAAGATGGTCAGCAACTGATGAATCACAGCTGCTGCATAAGCAGGACCTACTACTCCAGAGGCTGTGGAAACTGGAGGAAAAAATTTCACACCTGGCTGATGCGAATCTAGAGGTTTGCCAAAGAGCAAGTCAGGATCAGCATGCAGACGCCAGAGAGAGTGACAAATGTCACGACTCAGGCGAGCAGGTGGACCAGCCGGAGCAGGCTGGAGAAGCGCATTTGGTGGCGGCCGCTCTCACTGCAGCCTCAGAGCGCCTTGCAAGTATCGCAGAGCGTCAGGATACAGGCTCGCCCACAGCATCTCGATTCAAAGATGGCTCTCCGCAAGCTGTTGGTGTTAAGCGAAGGGACGAAAAGCTCGAAAATGTGCCGGCTCTAAGTAGCGCCAGCAACCTTCCAAGGGAGGCACCCGAGGCCCGCGATGGACTGATAGCGGAGATGCAGCGCACGCTCTCCTTATACGAGATGGTGGCAGGTTCCAACCCAGTGTCAACGGATATTGGTCATGCTCCGGACGACTCCAGCTCATCCTCTGGGTCCGTGCAGAAGCGTCCTAGACCCATGTTTGAAGGGGCTGTTCCGGAAACTTCTGTCGTTCTAACAGCTATCCTGTCGGTGCTCGACGAGTTGGCTGGAATGGGTTATGCAAATCCAAACGTGGGGGGGCACCGCAAGTGGAATGCCTTGGCCAACGAGCGGGCAAGGCTTGCAAAAGAAGAGGCCCTGGAACTGGAGCGATTAATGGGGCTGGAAGAGGAGGAAGCTAGTCTCCGTCAAAGCACGGAGGCTGAACTCAGAGAACTCAGTCGGCTGCTAGAATCTGATGCTATTGAGCTTGGGCAGCATGGGGACCACCCCATGTTCCAGGACCTGCCGCAAACCAAGATCACTGCTGAGCAAGCGCATGGTTTTCTCCAGACTGAGTTGAGCCGCATGGAGGCTGACAAAGCACGTCGCTCTGCCCAGAATTGGCTTCTAACAGGTTTGTCAAGCCCTAAACTCCCAAGCACTCTCCTCCAAGAAGATCTGTCTTTCTGAGCTGAGGTCTGGAGGCTGAAGCCGCCAGAATGTCTAGCAAGCTCTTGGAGGCACAGCAAAACTACCGTGAGGAGAAGTTCAAGGCTGACACTGCCTTGAAGTTCTTCGCCAGCGCCGAGGAGCGTGCAGATGAGATGCAGGAGTGGCTCTACTCAGGCCAGCGGAAGCCAGTTATGTTGACTCAAACGCTTGGGGTTGTATAATGACCCTGCGCCAGAGTATTCTGTCCTGGTGCGCCTCGAACTTCGAAACGTGTGGTTTTAGTTGGAAAAATGATAAGAGGATGAAATAACGATAACGCAAACGATAAGGCCCAAAACTTGGAAAACAACGATAATAGGAAACTGCAGCGACAATAGCAACTTCTCGGGTCAAGCAAAAAAGAACGGGTTTTATTCAACAGCACTTGTTTTTGCACGTCTTTCCCTTAAGCATGTTCGACTGTGAACATAAGCGAGCGGCAACCATTTCCCTGGCTACAATCCTCCCCCAAGTATAGGCCGTGCTCAGCGCCTGGCAGCGCTTGAGAGGATGCAGCGTCTGGCGCAGACCGAGCTGTCTGAATGGCACATGGGCAAAAGCAAGGTCTGCTGTGGCGCGCAGGAACAATCAGGCTTTCGTTGCTGTTTTTATTGGGCATTGCAGGGCTGGCCCCATCGATTCTGGGGCCACATTTCCAGAGGGTCCTAGGGGCCTGCTGTGGAGAAGTTACATTCCGGAGTTTGTTTGTTTGCTTGTTTGGTTTTTTCTTTCCTTCTTTCAGGAGGTGGTTTGTAGTTCCGAGAGTTGGGCTTCGCTCCGTGAATTGCTGGCTCTTTGTTTGGAAGATGCTTCACCTGACTTGTTCGACCGTGGCCGTTTCAGTTTTATTGCGTTCCGCCTCGTCGCTCGGAGGCGGCCAGGGTTTTGAAGTGCCGGGAGAAAGACGGAATGTAAGAGCAAGAACGCTGCAAGTATGAGGGTGGTACAAGGTCTGTCTGTCAAGAAACCCAACAATTCGGTAAACTCAGAGGACTGGCGCTTTTGCTGAAGACCGGCAGCTCCAGTCGAACGGCCCAAAGACGTGCCACTTGAAGCAAACGCATCAATCATCACTTCTTGTCAAGAAAGTCTAGCTTGCTATGACCTTAAGGTTGCTCAAAAGGCTGAACATCTGGCCATGGACGGTTTCGCATTGGAAGCGTGCCTCCGCAGCAGCCAGTTTTTGCTGAAAGGTGTTCTGATCCCGAAGCATGTAGACATGTGCAGTACAAGCTACTGGTAGTAGTAGTGGATCCGCAAGTATTTGGAGTGACTTCGCAGCTGCATGATGTACTTAGGTTGAGTTGCTTGCAGGGAATGCACCATGCAAACTTGAGCGTGACATGTCATGTGACATGAGCGTGGAGAATTCGCTCATGAGGTACCTTGTTCCAAAATGCGGCTTCCAGCCCATCGTCCCCGGTGGGACGATTCCGAAGGCGTGCCATACATGAACAACAAGTTGCTTTTCACTGATCGTCTACAGCTCTCCCTGGAGAGGCCCCCAACGAAGCGGGCAGCCTCTTTACTGAGGAAGGAGATTCTTGCGTGGTCCACGCATGCAGCAGCACCAAAGCGCATTGCAGGTAAAAAAGAATGCCAAGTATCCCGGCCCAGATCACTACAAGAAGGAAGGGAAGCCTGTGCCCCATGAATTGCTCACCACTTGCTGGCCGGTCAAGTCTCCTGTACCAAGCGCCGCGCTAATGATGTTCACGGGATAGCTGTAAGGCTGCAAGGCGTTGCCTTGTGGTGTGAAGCATCAAAGTTGATACAGTGTGACTATTCTTCATGCCACGACTAGAACTGGGGTGTTTCTTCAACGACAAGCAGTGTAGCCGATATCGCCTCATCCCCCCTGCCTGACAAGGCCATTCGGGCAAAAGGCTCCCCTGGGCATGTCCGGAGCCAAGAATACCTTCAGCAAGTCTGTGTGATATCTCTGCACATCCGAAATATCAGGCCCATACAGCCTCCTTCTCAGGTTCAGCCGGATCAACCGTGATGACAAGGATGGGAAGAAGCACTGGCCCGCCGTTGGTCAGCGCGGGCCCGAATTGTGTCTCAAGTCTCATCGGTGTTCCTTCCTCCTCTCCCTCCTCACTCTGTACCTCCCTCCATCCCTCCGTCCATCCCTCCGTCCATCCCTCCGTACATTGCACTCATTTTCACTCTTGCGCTCTCTCTCTCTCTCTCTCTGTCTTTCTCTCTCTCACTCTCTCTCTCACTCTCTCTCTCACTCTCTCTCTCTCTCTCTCTCTCTCCCCGTCTCTCTCTCTCTCTTCTTTTCCATTTACAACACGGGAAGAGCTAGAAAGCAACACTGCCAAACAAGTCCCAGAAATTGGCTCCCTTGATTGGTTTCAAGTTGGCTTGTTAACAGTCCAGCCAACGATCAGCGACGCTTTCCACTTGACGCAGCATTGCTGAATTTATTGACCATGCCAATTCAGAGGCCGGCTGAAGGCTAACCAGCTACCAGAACTGTTCAAATAGATCCGGCTTGCCCAAGGTACCAGAGTGTCAGCGAAGTAGTGACACCCCGCACGCGCGGCGGCATCATGGCCAAATGCCTGTGGCCCAGAGACGTACAAGCAAGTAAGGTGCGCCGCGAAACCCAACTGAATTTGTTGATCTAGGAAGCGGTGCAATGGTTCCCTTGCTGACGCTGTATGTGCACATAGGATACATTGTAGCTCCAAGGCATCGTGCATCAAGGTTTCTGCATTGGAGCGTGGAGTCCTGTAAGTTCCTCAAACCAGTCTGCATGCTAAGCCGCGCGCGGATGTCTCATCTATGACCAGGCAGGACCGCTCTTAGTCCATCAGCTTCAGCTTGTGCGCAACAAGATGTGTTTCTCTGTGCTTGCAATCCGGTGCTGGAGCTAGTTTCTATCCTTGGAGGGATGTGGAATTTTTGATGCGCGGCTTTTGTACTGCTCAAGACGAAGCCTTCCGAGGAAATCCAGTGCGTGTTGTTGTTCGCAGCATTTTATTTTGGCCATGACTTCCTCCGTTGGAACTCAGCTCGAGTGCCACGACCAGGCTTTGCTTCAGTGCATTTTGGACGAGCTCAAGCTCAAGGGGTCTTGCTCCACCTCGAGGTTCTCAGCATCGGTGCCCAGGTCTCAGTTCCTGAGTCCAGGCAAATGTCCCATGGAGGAGGAGACTCGGTCGCCCTCTGCAGCCTCGGCCACCCCGTCGCCACGTTCTCTTCGCTCGACGTCTCCCCCTGCGAGTTGCAGATCCAGCCCACATCCGATGCCTGCAGCGCAGCCTCCGGTGGCACTGACTCTGTCGGAGCTGCTGCCGCCCAGCGCCTGCCCTTCGCCTTCGCAGTCTGCGCCTGCCGCGGAGACCAGTGCCGTGTGGCGCGTGATGAACCCGAATGCGAAGTTCAAGGCCAGCTGCGGCTTCCCACTCGTATCGCCTCAGCTTAGCACACCGCTGCTGGACGACTTTCGAGTGAGCCTCGTTCTCTTTAGATTGTGATTGTATCTTTGAACAGCACTCAGGGAGCCTTAATGAGCCCTGCGAGTCTGCCAGTTGCGAGGATTTTTGCCCCGGGATCAGCCTGGGCAATGGCACAGAACAAGGGAGGCAAGAAGAAGGAGCTGGCGTCCAACAAGGTATGCTTGAGTCTTGTGTGCACGTGCTACATCTGCCAGCTTTTCTCCCGGCCTGCAAGCAGGTGGCGCCACTGTATGGGTCACTACAGATCAAATTCCTCTCTGATGATGCAATCGTCGCTCGTGACTGCAGTGGAAGGTTTGTTTGTAAGCATCCCCTGCCCTGAAGTTGACTGCAGTGAAATCTTGTCTCTAAAGCTGCGGACTTGACAAGATCCGGGATCTACAGCTGTTCTTCACCATTGGCAACATGCGCCTTGGCCCATTCCGTGCCTTGGGCTGCAAACTGCTACGAATCAAACGCTTCCTCCCATTAGAAACACATGTATTTGTTCAAGCTGTCCAGGCACCAGCCCAGAGCGCAGCACGTCCGAGCTTTGTGAGCTTCCGGTAGACTGGCGAAGGTGCCAAAAGCTTCAGTGTCTGTTTGACCTTGGCAGCTTTGCCATTCTTCAGGCTGGTGGACAAGGCAGACACATCCTTTGCTGTCACGGCTGCACGGTGGCAAGTCATGGGTGCTATCAATGCCATTCCCTGCCATAGCCTGCAGCCAAGGTTGAAATGACCGCCTAAGTGCCAAGGGCTGCGATCACAGTCAACCTCTCCCGAGCTCTAGGGCCGGTTGTAAAGCATTCTTAGCAGTGCCTCGCCTGACCATTGACATTAAGTTTGGGGGCCTCTTTGCAGCAGTTGGACCATCAGTCCCATGACTTAGGATTACGCGCACAGAGTGAGCTGCTTGCATAGATTTGAATTACAGCTCCTGCGAATGAAGTTTCCAGAGGCTAGCGACAGCGCCACTAACATCACGCCAGGAGGCGGTGCACAGAACTGCCAAAGTTATGCAAGCACCGAACCCTGGCGATCTAAACTGACATTAAAATCAGCACAATATTGCTTTGAGCTAGGCTTAGACTTAGATTTCAAGCGAGCATGTTGACAGGGTTGCTTCGCTTGGAATGCCTCTGACAGACGTCATTCCTTCGCATTCGTGTGGCTGGCAGAAGTCCACATCGTCTGTGGAGGGATCGTTCGCGGAGCCGGTCTTTTGCAACTTTTGTCGGCCTGTCAGGCCACAAGCAACCTTTCGGAGTGGCTAATCAGCGGCGAAAAGACGCCCAGAATACAATGCATGTTTGGATTCGTCGAGGGTCCGAGTCTCCAACAACTTCCGTAAACACGATAAGAGTGCAGCCTCAGTAACAATCTTGGATACTCGGACGCTTGAAGCTTTATGTGGCCCATCTGAGGCTATTGTACAGTACAGCAGTCCGGTGTGCATGCAAGCAACGCTGATGCCCTCAGAAATCAAGCCGACAGTCTCAGGGTGTTGATCAACTCGAGCGTTCACATGGGCAGCCTTCCCCGAGCATTCTCCCTAGTGTCGGTCAAGGCGGTCACAGAAGGCAAGTGGAAGCCGGCCCCGGGGAAGTCTCGATCTCGGCTTGCAGCTGCATGGCGACAGCTGCTCTGCACACAAGACAGTTGCAACCCGAGGTACAATCCGCAGAAGCCCGAGAAGCACGTTGACTGCTGCTGCCTTGGGTTTGTGTATCCGAGCCAGCAGAGTGCCGCAGCTATACTTGCGTAGGCCCGCAGATGACTCCTGAAAACAAGGAGCCGCCGACTCAGCCGACCGAGGTCTCACGTGTCAGAACAGAGCGACCACTTGCCAAGGCAGTCAAAGCCTGCGAAGAAGGTGCCACCACTTCTTGCCTTCCTCGATCGATGGCCTTGGAAACCCTTTTGGCTGTCAGGCTACCCAACTGGGACCTGGATACTACAGCCCAAGCTACGAAGCAATGGAGGCCGCGATCATGGCTCAAACAGCTTCATTCGTGCGCAAGCTGTGTGCCATGACGTATATAATCCCGAGACCGCAGCTACAAGTCTTGCAGCAGCTGAATCCACATAGAGAACTGGAGAAAGCTGGAAGCAGTAGATGCAATTGACGTGTCTGCTGCTTGAAGTTGTTGGAGTCGTATTCTGTTGATTTGCTTGTGATGCCCTGCAATTTGCTCTCCTGGCAGAAGCGAATGCCGGCATATGCCATTCCAAAGCAGGCCTGGTCATGTAGTTGTAACCAGCAAGCAGTAGGTTGGCAGGACATACAAGGTTGTGAGTCCTCGGACACAGTGCAGGAACCCTTTCGATTTTATTCAAGACAGGGCTAAAAGTTGGCTTCCAAGTAAGAGACCAGCTGTCCGATTCACCTATGAAAGCTGGAGCCTTGGCCAGCGGCCAGGAAGCTAGAGGCCACTTCATTGCAAAGGACAAGGAGATGTGCAGCTGCATGCCATCATCATGCAACCATGCAACTCATGATATCAACTGAGGCAGGAACTGTTAGGGTTTCAGGCAAAGAGCCAAGCAGCGCTGACGGGGCCACATTCTGCAGACGAAGCTGACTGTGAAGACGTCTTCATATCACGTGCTCAAGCATCATGACTTGAAAAACGCAAGAGCGACTTTGATGAAATGCACATAAATCTCGATTTGACATGTGTTGTTTCCTACAAGACACACAGCTCATGCAGTAGCCCAGCCAGCGATCCGTGCAAGCGCCTCCGTTAGTTTGCTTTGCTGCTGCGATGTCTACAGCCTGCTCAAATGTAGGAGCCGCAATCCCAGTCGCGCACTGTCGTACATCAGAAGCACACGGCAGCTTCTTTGCCAGCCTGTCAAGTCGCTGTTGGGTGTCTGGGCCGTTGGACTCATCTGCCACTTGACGTACCTTGATTTAGGCACGCACATTGGTAGCAGCAGCGCTGGGCGGTTTCTTGGCCTGCGAGGCCTGAGAGTTTGGAGTTATAGGGTAATGCGGAGTCAGCTGCGAAAAACTGAGGGGTTGCAAAGGCATTTAGCCGCTAATTTACTGGCAAGGCCCTTCCTCGTAGCTGATGGGATTGACCTCAGAACAGGACACAGGCTTTTCACGCCAAGACTCAAGCATAATTTAGAGGGCTGCAAACCTTCCAGATAGTCGCATCCTTTGCTTGCCAAGCAGCGGGACATGCTCAAACAGTCCAGGAGAAGCCTCACGGCCAGAATGAACTCTCATGCAGCTGATAGAACACAGAAAATACCAGGAAATGGCAGCAGACAATGAGCGGCAGCATGACATACAATGTGCCAGCAACCTTGTCTGAGCTGGAGATTTCAGAGAGCTGTACGGGGCAGCGGATACCTACCTACCAGCAAAGGCAGTCCGGGGGCCCATGAAAGCACCTGGACTCAGAGCATCGGTAGGGATTAGATTAGATCGTTGAGAAGGGCGCTCATGCACACGCTGGCAGACACAGTCCAATCACTTCCTGACTTGCATCTTGGATCTCATCATTCTTGAGTTGCTGCTTGTAGTGATTGAACTTTGACACCGTGCCTACGAAGCAATTTGCGGAGGAGCAGC
>CAJNIZ010029324.1:61674-75354 GCA_905231905.1 Symbiodinium pilosum | reverse complement strand
AGACAGTTGAGGGGGGCAGGGAAACGTTACACTTCTTGTGCGATAACGGCTTTAGGGTGGGGATGCTCGAAGTAAGTAATTATGATCCAGCGGTTCGTTCGCCACTCAACGTGTTTACGCATGCGACCCTCTGCTTCGACTTTCCGAATGCGTGTCCTCTGGTTTCCCATCTGCCCGTTGCAACATGAGCTTGCGGACATCTTGAAGTCGCGCAGAACCGCTTCTTTCTCTTGAGCCCAATTTAGACTCTAGACTTCGCCATCATTGCCTGTTTATGATGTCCGACACATATTCCCCCCAAGACTACAAGAACAGACGGTCAGGATCACCAGTAGACATCGCAGTTCGAGCCAGGAGTTTGGTGGCAAGCTCTCGGCCAGGCCAGGCGTTGTCAGCCTTGATTCTGGCATTCATAGCCACAGGAGACCGTATTCAGCACGTTGGGTTGTAGTAGGAGAAGGGGAGTAGGGAGGAGAAACAGGAGTCGCAGGAGTCAGAGGTGGAGGAGCAGTTGTAGTGGCTGTGGTATGCAGTGGCAATGTTAGGTGCAGGGGCAGTAGCAGCAGGTCAATGCAGACGAAAAAGATAGAAGGCTGGATGGAAGATGGGACATGTCAGCCTACAAGACATAGTGCTTGTGCTCCTCAAGCCCCAAATTGTAGCACCAGCCCTCTCCGCACAAAACCCTAATCAGGGGTCGTAGACAGTTGTACAATTTCAATGCTTGTATGAACTTAAAGTTACCCATCGCATTTTCGGAGCCTCTCTTGCCAAGTTGCGCGGAGCCCAATGTAGTGTTTCAAAGGTCTAAATGAATATATCCATCCTTGAGCTCTGGTCGACCCGCTCGGAGCAGAGCTGCAAAGGAGCGCGGCCAGCCCCGGGTCGCCGGGCAGCCCTGTCAGCCCAGTGTCCGATGCATCGAACCGCACCACGGCAGCAAAACTGCTTTGCGGCTTCTGCATGGTTGAACACATGGCCCCAGACCAGATCAGCCACTGCAATGATTGGGTCGCGGGAGCTTTCTTGAAGACCCACAGGATCAGGAGATCTCTGCAGATGCAGGTGACTGTTGCTCCTGGTCCTGTGTGCTTTCAAGCAGGCTCTCGCGAGCCATTGGCGCGGCTCGACCACGGGGAGAGAGTGAGCGGGAGGAGTGCGGGAGGTGGAAGGTGAGAGGTCGAGGTTTGGAGACGCGACGGATTCGATGGTCGATTCGATCGCTGTTCCGATTCAGTGACGGTGTTTACGACAGGCCTATTTGCCACTTCCTATCCGAGCTCCGCGTTGTTCTGCTGTCACATCAGGTTACCACATCAAAGCTGCCAGGGAGCTCGCAGACCTTTTCTTTGTACAGCATCTCATTTGATTTCGGGGCGGTCTGGAGGGTTGCTTCGTTTGAGGATGATTGAGCTTTGCTCATTGCTCAGTGTTGGTTTGACAAACTTACCCTGGAAGCATATTCACTAGATTCCGATGGATTTGGCTCATTCCTTCTCAGGTTCTCCCAACGCAGCGGCTGTGCAGAGCTGAGTGCGGGTAGAGCTGGAGCTCGCCAGGGGCTGCTTGTTCTTCCGAAGCATCCTCCCCCTGAGACGAAAGCAGAGTTGCAAGAATTTCAGGGCCCAGAAGGATTCAGAGCACCGGACGCTGAGTCGTAGAAGTCTTGTCGGATCTTGTCAGCTTTGAGGGATGCCGACACAGCCAAAGCTTGCAAGACTCCGGGTCACCAAGAAGCCACCTATTAGCTCTGCCTGCTTATGGCCAGATCGTGTAGATGGTCCCTTTTACCTGGCACTCAGGAGGAGGACTCCTTGCAAAAACGCCTGTTGCAGGCGCTCGGGCTCTTGAAGGGGCTGAGTTTCCAGCAAGCGACTGTGTAAACAGGTTGCATGATGAGGTGGTGAGATGGTGCATAATTAAGCCTCATCACACGGGTGAGCCTGCGCTTTGAGATGGTAGTCCCTGCCCTGAAGATTTCAGCCAACAACAGCTCATTCGAATGAATCAGGTCTCATTGCAGGTCTACATCATCCCTTTCTCGTTTGCGGGTCTTTGGATTCGGTGCTGCCTGCCTAGCAGCTCTGACCTGAATCATTCATCCCTGTGAGTTGACCTTCGAAAGCGGGCAAACCACGAGATTCAAGCTAGATTTTGCAGGCAGCCCGTTCAGTCAATGCGAAGCTGGTGCAGGACAAAAGCCTGGGTGCGGTGTAGAACCTGTAGCGTGAGGTTGTGGATATTTGTGCCTTAGGTGCCTCACATTTGATAGCCCTTTCATGCCGAAATACGTCGGCACTGCAAATTCCACCTCCTGTGGCGTCCTTGTGCAGACCGTTTCGCAAGTGGACTGTTATCGTGCCTTGTGCAGAGCACGCGGGATGAGTCTTTGTTGGCCAGTTTGTAGGTGTCTAGAACATCTCGTCCCCAGTACTGGCTTTGCACGCAGAGGAGCTCCTGGATTCCGAAGCAGAGGCTGGGAATGGGATGGGACCTCTGTGTATGTTTAGGTTTGGTTGAGATGGAGCTGTGGATGGACAGGAAGAGCCGTTGGTCCCAGCACAAGCTCTGTGCCTCAATCGCCGCCAGCAACGTTGCTCCCAGAAAGCTTCCACAAGCTGACACTTCCAACAAGCACTCGCCACTTAGGCGCATGTAGCCCCACAATCCTTAAACCACGGCACCGGCAGGTGGACTGCCAAAGCTTGCGGTGTTGCTGCCTCAGATCGCAAAGTTGCATAAAATCCAACCAGCACCGTCTAAGCGGATGAAGAGGCTGCAAATTAGAGCTGCAAATCAAGTGGCTAGAAGTTCGACGCGCATTTGTTGGGAGCAGAGCTCAAACCCATATATGTGTCGTGTCTGAGACACATCTGGCTATGAATGAAAACAACTACGGTTGTTCGACAAAGGCATGCAACAGAATTGTCTGGCTTGCAACAAACCCTTTCGTGTTAACCCTTGTGCATCAAAGCTGATACATGCATGCATTCGCGACAACGGTAAGTAACCACATGTAACCCTGGCAGGGAGAAAGGGGCATGTAACAGGGGGTTGGAGGGCCGTGGGGCCTGCGACAAAACGGGTTTTTGATCCCCTGCCATCTGTCCTTCGACTATATCACTGACACATCTTGCACCAGAGATTGTGCCCCAAAGCTCCTGCGTGAACTTCCCCCATCCAGGCCAGACGCCACTGATGCTTGCGGCATCACACTGCAGCTTGGCTTTCTAGGGGTCATCATGGAATTCAGTTGGCGAAGATGACCAAGGGTTCTTGCACTGTGACTTACACAGATGTGACACGGCGTGCAGCAAATTTGGAGCTGGGTTCAGATCCCGGGGCCCCCGTTGATCTTCATGGGATCAATATTTAATGCTCACCATCTGGCCAACGCTGCATGCCCAATTTTGGAGATGCATGGCTTTCAAAAGACGTCCAGCTTCGAGAAAGAAAAGCCTGTAGGCCTGCTTGTTTAGAGAAGCCCGGCAGAAGGCCACAGAGGACTGCAAGTGTGAGAAGCTTAGGCCAGTCCGAGAAAGCTGCTGACACCTTGAAGGCGGGCTTGCATCGCTGGTGTTTTGGGCGCAGGGCGACTTTCACCGGAGATGGTGGCAAGAGACCATGCTGCCCTAAAGCAACTGCAAACGAAAAAAAGCCAGGCTCTCCACCGGCTCGCCCACCTGGAATTAGGGATGCTTGAATGCACAACAAATCCTGGAACTACTGTAGCAATCGAAAAAAACGCAACTTCAACGCCCATCTGCCTGGCCCCAAAGCGTTCATGTCCTGGTCAGCAAGGCTCTGCTGGAGAGCCGGGCTGCACTTGAGAGCAAGGATGACCTGGGCTGGACAGCTTTGGACTCAGCTTCCTCCTTGGAAGTGCTGTTAGGGACCAGAAGCCGTGCAAGCTGCCGCTACTTGCGTTTGCGTTGATCACGGTGCTACGTTGATGCGATCATTCAGCAATATTCAGCTTCAGGCATGACCAACCGCAGGCATCTCGCATTGAAGGTTGTTGTTTTATTTGATTTCTCTGCGCAAGTTCATCTTTAGACCGTTTTGACCGGTTTTTATGTGGGCGCTCGTCTGCAGGCCTTGATGCACGCCTGTCGGAATAACAACGAGGTGCGCGGGGCCACAGCCGCGAGAGATTGGGGCTTCATGCAGAACCCTGCAATGACAACTCAATGCTAACTGTAGTGCGTGGAAGTTCGAAGGTCCGAGGCCGCCTACTCTTAACGCTGGTTAGAGTGGTGCCCCCTTTTGCCATAGCCCGCCGGCAAACAGCCATCATTGGAAGACAAAAGTGCGCTGAGTGAGCAGGTCTCAAAGACGCAGGCCCTAGAGATGAGCGAAGTGGTTCTGTGTACTTAATAGAAAGGATGCAACTTGTCATTGCCGCGGAGGATTTCTGAAAGCCTTCTCTTTACAAGAAGATGCAAAGGGCTCATGTGAGCTCAACCGAGAATGAGCTTCCCCCCAAAAGGTCGTAATGCCGACGAAAGCCTAAGAGGACGGAGCGCGGCTCCTCATCGAACACCGCGCTGACGTTCATGTTCAGGCCGAGCAAGTTGCAGCTGAAGAGTCAGACGGACTCCATTGGGGATAGGATTTCTTGGGATAGGTGGCTGTCCATGAGCCTTTAGCTTTCTCTGGGTTCTTGCTGTCCAAAAAAGTCCGTTCTTCCTGGACCCTCTTCTGGGGTTTCATGCCTTTTTCTTTGCTTCGAATGCTGCACCGCAGTTTTGGCTTAGACGCTGAGGGCCGGATCCTTTTCCTCTCCCAGGCGCCTTGGCTCCCATAATCTCCCATCCCGCGATCCTGCTGTATCCTGCCCTTTCAGCAGATTTTTGGAAGCTAGGTGCTGTGCTGAATCGTGCCCTAGTTCAAGGCTTAAGGAGCCCGCAGTTCGGCTTCCTTTGACTCCCTAAACCCTAATTTTCACGGGTGCCTCCAAGACCCCAATGCCGGAGCCTGAGGTCGCCATGGCGCTGCGACTTCTGGCGCTGGCCACGGCCATTTTGGCCGCGCAGGCTGTCGGCCTATCAAAGAGAAGATCCTAACATCCTATTTCCAGCCATCTCCAGCCTTCAATGGTGTCCTTCCAGGCGAAGCTGCTGATTCAAAAAGATGCCCCGGACTTCGAGCTTCCTGCAGCCATGCCAGATGATCAGACCAAGACGGTTTCCCTAAAGGACTTGGGAACTCGGAAGCAGCATGGGCAGTACATTAGTTACAACAATCCTTCGCGCAAACCGCGACGGTTAAGATGTTGGGGCTTGGGACTAGGGTGCTGGGGCCATGAGAGAATCCGCAGGACTACAAGGGCAAATACGTGATCCTGTTCTTCTACCCTTTCGACTTCACCTTCGTGTGCCCAACAGAGATTATGGCCTTCAACAGCGTAGTGGAGGACCTGCGTGCCAAGGGTGCAGAGGTGCCTGGACATCGTTGGGGGAGCCTGGAAGAGGTAGTCATTTACAGTGGGTCGGGCCATCTGACACCGGGTGGTGTAGTTGGTCCATTTTAAAGTACGGCTTCTCAAGACAGATTCACGTGTTGGTGTGCACAGAAAACACATACTGTTGGACAACGCTGTGTTCTTTAGTGTCTGCTACAGCGTCCGCAAGGTTTGCCGTGCGCCCGTACGAATAAGTCTGTCCTTCTCACAGTTGTCAATTATTATGTAGGGTTCCATGTGGAATCTAATCGGGCTTGTAGGGCTGCCGGCTTTGGCTCGGACATCTTATGGACCGCTGTATCGTTCAGCCTGCTTGATCAGGGTGTTCCCATGCCCCATCTCATCTCCGCCGATCTGAAACAAGTGTCTTCATGGTGAAGCACGCTTGACAGTTTGCAATCCTTGTAGAATTCTTGAGCGTCCGCAGTGGAACGAGCAATTTCATGCTTTGCTGCGTTTGTTCTGGAGGCAGCGACTATATGGCGATCAGCTTTTAGTGATGTGTAAAACCTTCGTTGATGTGTATTCTTTCCAAAGCCAGCGTCTGCAATAGATGTGTGAGCTCTCACCGAGTGATGTCAACGAACCCAATCTCTGGTAGTATTCAGCAGGGACGCTGCGAGGATCAGCCTGTCAGTGCACACAGCCTTGGGTTCGGAGGTGAAGCAGAACTTAACTTCAAGTGTTGCTAACTTCAGACCAGTGCCAGAACAACAAAAAGTCTAGACTGAAAGCCTCACAGGGCAAGCGATCGTTGAAACATCACACCTGGGAGGTTCTGGGTGTGTCCACGGATTCCGTGCACTCTCACCTCGCCTACAGGCGACTGGAGCCTTCCGCAGGCGGCCACCCGGCGGAGCTCTTTTGGAATAGTTCTGCGTGTACCAGCTGAGGCATGCTTTTGGATTTTGGGCTGTGAAGTGTAGGTACGTGAGATGCAAACTGGCCTCAGATGCACTCAGCAAGCACGGCTGGTTTCCCTCGATGGAATGTAACATATGTAATGGGTCCCAGGCTAATGTGGCTGAACAGTTGAGGCTGGGAGCTTCAAAGGTGTGGATCTTTTCTAACTTGAACTTCTCCAGTGACCAAACCAAAGACTGTCAATGACCATCGTTTTCGCGCGCCCCAGCAGACCCTAAACCGCAAATCCGCAGAACACCTGCGCAGGCGCTCTGTTTTCTACGACGCCCGATCAAGTTGACATGCCTTTTTCTGTGATGTGAACTGCCAAGTTCGTGTCAAGTTTTGATAAGTTTAGTAGCGCTGCCCGTACTTTTTCCGTCGCAAGGAGTCAGTTTCCTGACCCCAAATGCCTCAAACCCTAAAGCTTAAAAACGTCCGAATCCCTAAAGAAAAAACTAAAGCAACCCAATCCCAACAGAACCGCAAACCCGAACACACCCAATTTAGACCGTAAAGAACCCCACGCCTAAACTCTCGAAGACCTTAATCCCCAAGAAAACACAACACTAAACTTCAAAAGAGTACTCCTCACAGAAGACCAAAACGCTAGACCCTAGAACGCCCCAAAGCGTAAACCGTACAACGCGCCCATCGCGCCCAAAAGCCTAGGGAGCCCCAAACCCTAAAACCTACGGTACGTGAGTGGTTTTGAAAAAAGATGCCCCAAAACCTTACAACCTAACACGCCCCTAAACCCTCAGACACCTTAAACCTCCAAGCAGCCAAACCTAAACCGCTCTAACGACAAACCCTAAACCCTAAAACGCGCTGCTCCCTAAAGAGCCCTAAGCCTTTAACCTATAATTCCGGTGGGCGAACGAAGGGTACTGTAGTCAACAAAGGTTCGATACGGGTGATTTGGGCCTGATGGCCTGTGCAGGCATGCTAGTACGATTCAGCCATGACACAATCGCGCATTGGGCGGTCAATATGGAACTATCCCGAACCTCAACTCCAACCCCCCCCCCAACCTGAGCTTGCAAACAAATTTTTCTCGACCTGGCGCATGTCATCTGAAGCCAGGAAGATGCGCTGCAGCCTTAAATGCCTTTTACCTACCCACTGGGCCAAACTCAGGCATCGGCAAGATCAAGTTTCCACTGCTCTCCGACTTCAAGAAGGACTGACTTCAGGGATGCAGATTTGGAACATTAGTCCATGAATTCAGCCGCTGCAGCTTGCTGTGATCATGTTTCATTGCCCGGTGCAGCGCCAATGGCTGCCTGCAATAGGGGAAAACCGGCGTTGTAGGACAACCAACACGATGCGTAGTAGTTTATTATAGTATATTATATATAGTATATTCTATATTAGATTATACTATATTGTATATTATATCATTTTCAATATGTGATAGTACTCTATATATATATATGTATATGCATGCTTTAGACCCTCGCGCAGAGGAAGCCTCAGAGGCGTATGATGTCCTAGCAGACGACGGCTCCTCCCACCGTGGCCTGTTCCTTATCGACAAGGCGGCCAGGCGAGGTATACAGTAATCGGGGGTATAGTGGGAGAATATGGGGATTAAGCACATGCTTTCAAGAGGCTCTAGGATCTAGATGACCTTGTTCGGATGGCCGGTGGCAAGGACTCCTCTAACGTTTGGCAGTTTTGGAATTCTACATCTGACCCTTCATAGGGCCCAACAGTCCTCCTTTGCCACAGACCTCTCTCACTACCTTGCATTGTTATTAGTTCTTTTGCTGCTGCTACTACAACTACTGCTACAAACAACCTCTACGCCGAGGACAAATACAATTACAGTGGAAGACGAAGTAGTAGCAGTAGGAGCAGGAGCAGGAGTAGCAGGACAAGTAGGAGGAGGAGGAGGATGAGGGCGGCGTCTAGTGACTGGTGCTACTACCACACTACTGTCACTGCTGCTACGGCTACGGCTACGGCTACTGCTGCTGCTGCTGTTACTGTCAGAACCATTCTTACTATTGCGATTCTGAACATTTCTATTGGTATTGTCATTGTGACTATGACTTTGTATATTGTTAGTACTACTATTATCATTAGTATTAGTATTACCGTTTCTATTACTATGAGTACTATTCTGATTATGACGACTACTACAACTACTACGAGTACTCGAATTAGTACTAGTACCCACTACCACTATTTTTCCTCGTGTTCCTACTCTTCCCCAACACTGATACCGTTGCAGCTGCGGCCGCTTCCATCGACAATAGCAATAGTAGCCATAGTAACAAGCGGCAGCATCGCTGATGACAAGAACCCTGTCTAAGACCAGTAACAATAGTTCCCTTCGAATGTGAGCTCTCAGCTGAGGCCGGCATCGTGAGGCATCAGCTTGTGAACGACGAGCCCCTGGGCCGATCCGTCGATGAGGCAGTGCGGCTGCCCAGCAGCACTAGGCCTGAAGCTGACCTGCCCTGCCAAGCTGCGGTGGTCTTGAGCGCGCGTATTACTCCTCGCGTTACCTGACGATCTTCCGTCAAAGTTAACGTACAACATCTGCTGAACATGGCTTGGAAGGCACCGGTGCAGAGCTCTAAAGTGATTTGATCTTAACAAGACTGCTGGCAATTCAAGGATGCTAGATGCGCTCCAGTACTTTGAGAAGAACGGCAAGGCACGTCAAGGGAATATGAGGTCTAGCGGATCCTGTGCTGCACCGCTGCCAGTCGCTGCCGACAGTTTGCATGAAGCCCTCGCGTTGGCGAGCGTAATACACGTTTGAAGTGCAATTACCTGGCCCACAGGCACATCTTCGTACTCGTATGTGCATGTTGATATGCATTCCTTATTTGGTTGTAATTTTTAAGTCGATTTTCTGAATTGTTTTCATCGTCAAGGGGGTCGTGATCATTACCACCATTCCTTTTTTGTGCATGCTGGAGAGCACCATGAAAACATAGCCTTTTATTTTGAATCATCACATTTCTATCCGTTCGAGCCTGCAAGAAGCACGGCCAGGTCTGCCCCGCAAACTTCAAGGGCGATGATTCCCTGGGCTCTGCCTCCGTGCCCCTCACGGAACGCTTCAAGGATACCTCTTTGAAAACTGGTTTTGGGGTTCCAGTCTTGAAGTCGAAGGACTGCAGGCTGGACATCAACAGGAATTGGGACTGAGCATCCGGGTCACTGATTGCATTCTGTCCTGCGAGTGTTTTTGTGAACCACTTGCACTTGCGAGTATACTTGTGTCATCAGAAGCGTTCGTAATTTCATAATACGAGCACCAACCTTCTGCATTCTGGGCCAGAGCTTGATGAGGGCTTACTGTATGTGGAGCAATCCCAAGAGTCCCTTGGCTGGGCGTCATGAAATCCTGCGCCCTTCTAACTGTGACCCACAGATCACCAATGGTCTGAACCTTTGCTTCATCCTCCCTATAGACGTAAGAACGTGCAGGATATCCTTCTGGGGGCTATAGCTCAAGAATTGCACTATTGTTTTTAAACAGCACATCGACTACATACACTGCCCTGGATTGTAGAGCCCTGCAGCTGAGGCTACACCAACTTTGATCATGATACTTCCTTCCAAAACCAAGTACACCTTTCAGAGTTGCTCAGTTCGTACTTGTTCAGATTCTTCGGAGTGTTAGATGGCGCGAGATCCAATGCTGAGCTCAGTGGTGCCGTGGCTGTTTGAAGCTTACGCGCAGCGCGGCAACAACAGCGCAGTTTGGTCTGTTATCCGCGTGCATGGATTGATGGTCAGGGTACCGCGACAGCTTTTCAGTGGGATCATTTACTTTGGAATCTTTTCTACCACCTCCACATCGCTTGCTTGATAGGATGTGGCTGGCTACCTGGGCAAGAAGTACGGCCAGTGAGCAAGCAAGAATCGTCAAGTCAGGGTTCGGGGATTGGACTTGTAGCTAGCAGCTAGACCCTGCAAACAGACCCGATGGATCCTTTGCCATGGCATTTCCACCTTTGTGGAAACTAAGATTGTCAAACTTAGCCTGAGGCTGCGCAGGACGTAGGAAGCCCAAAATTCTTGGGCTGTAGGATTCTAGGCGTCACGGCGCAGAACCCAAAGACTCAGCAAGACACGTTGCAATCAATAAAAGGTGTCCGCATGGTTTGCGATTGACGAGGATCCTCTGCCGTTTGGGAGCTGTTCTCGCCCTGCTTGTAGGCTAAGCAGGTACATGCGAGTTTGCACTGAGTTTGGACATGGTCAAGCTCTTACATGTCGATTCTGTGACTGTCTGGATGTTAGTCAAACTTCGAAAATGCTAAATGAAAGCAGCACCGATGTCAAAGCTGGGCTTCATGATGAATTGGAGTGCAACTGATAACTTAATGATTGAGTCAACTTGGGGTTTGTCACAAGGCATCCTTGGACTTAGCTTGAGTTATGGCAGTGACTCGCTTAATTTCCTCAACTCCCATCCCACGTGGCTAAAGCGCGTCCCCTGTACTTAAGCCACCCTGGCTCGGCTTGAACCGATGACCTGCGACTCAAAGCTGGAAACCGAAACCCATATCTTCCTGAAACTCACCTGGTCACCTTAGCAGCAGGCTAACGACGGCAAAACGACTGCTATGCTTTGCGCCATGGAGGCCAGAAGCAGCTGAGGCCAAAAAGCTCCTGGAGACGGAGCTGGTCAGACTAGATTGGTAGGAATGATCCAAATGAATATCACGGAGCATTCAAAGATCCAAAGCAATGTTGACGCTGAATGCTTGCGCTGTGAAACACATGAGCCCTGCAAGGGTGGCAATCGCCTTATCAAGCACCTGGGCGATGCCTGGCGCAGATGTTGGACAAGAAAGCATCTTGCAAGACGCCTATTGCATACTTGAGTTTAGATATAGATTTGCGTGCTGAGGAACATGGAATCGATATCCACGCGCAGGATGAGAACGGTTGGACTCTCCTGCCACGCGTCCACACAACTGCACTCAACAGTGCACTGCTTGGAAGCTGGTGTCGAAGTCTGTCTAGACTTGGGTAAAGTCGCCCTTTACCCATAGTTGTTGGTTATGTTGTCCTGGCTGCGCCAACCCAGGTTCTTCGCAACAGAGAAATCAAACAAGGAGCTGGGTTCTGCTTGCATATGATCCGATGGATCACATTTCTCTAGTTTGGTCCAGATTTCATTGCACTTCGCATGTTCGACCATCTCTAGCCTGAACAAGGGCTTTCGGAACATGAAACATGACATGTGCACTCGGAGAAGGAGCTCATGCGATGGCTTCTTCATATGCATGCTTATGCTGACGTGGAGTCCACTGAGCAGCTCACCCCATTGATGCACCTGGTCGAACACAGCTCTATACCTATTTTCATTGGTCTAGAGTTTAGAAGAAGAGAAAGGATTCCCCTTTAAGAAGAGCTCTGGAAATCTAAGTATTGCAGGTGTAGACTCCATCTTGATTTTTTTGCGTCTCGAGCTGCTTCTCCAGCAAACACCGCAACAGCCGCACATCATAGGATTTCAGTGCGTAGTATGGGATGTTATTGGTGAATACCTCTAGCCTCGAGCGACAACCTTTCAACCAATGCTTGAAGGCCTGCACATTTTGGCCTTGCTGCGATCTGCAAGGATTGCAGCTGTGAGTGGCAACACATCTCTGGCAACTCTGCAGCTCGGCTGCCTGGGCTCAGTTGTGCCTGGAACATCCTAGACCAATCAAACATGGAGTGTCGATTCCACTCCGGACAGGTTGCTCAAGTACGAGGCGGATCCGGATGCCCAAGACAAGGCCAAGTGGCTGGCTTTCCTTTGCATGTAGGCAGGTCTGAGGCTCTCACTTGCCGGGCCGGATCAAGTTCCAGGTAGATCCGCTATGGCTTGAGAGTTTGTAGTTTGTTCCGGACCAGCATGGCTTGCAAGTCTAGAGCTTGAGGCTCGCACGCTAGCGGTGTCTTATGCCGACAGGATGGCGCAACGGCTCTCATCCTGGCCATCCAGGCTGGACCAGAACTGTCCGAATGTGCGGTTGCTGGGAGATCAGTGCTTATCGGAGTCTCACAAGGTTTGTTTTCAACGCTGGAGCTTCTTAAGTGCCCTAAGCTTTTTGATGCTTCTTATGGAAAGGGTACCAGATTCCTGCCATTTACTGCGCCGCAATGCATAAAGCGTCCAGAAGATGGTCACCAAAGGCCCGACAAATCGAGTTCGCAGACTTCCTGATCGAAGGAGGCGCTGAATGCAACTTGGGAGAGATTGTTCTGGTTGTGATAACTTGTCGTGCTTTGTGTCACTTGGGGGTTCTTAGCTCGGGTTGTGTGGGATGGCCATGGGAAAAAGTAGGCAGCCGCGGGGTCAAGACCCGCACTTTCCCAGGACTCTCTCGAAATCTAGTACTAGACTACACATGTCTTGGAATCGCAGCTTGACTGCGGCCAGAGAGGACTCTGCTCGGGCTCTGTTCTGTTAGGACACGTTCTTTTCTCCACCTACTAACGTGCTGCTGAAAACTTCTACAGCGCGACTGCAGCTGGCGTGCACAATGCGCGTGCTATGAAGTCACACAGTTGCCATGACTCGCTTGCGAACCTGTTGTGGCATCACGCGAGGGCCTTCATGCGGTGTGCCCAGTCCGCAAGACCCAAGACAGTGTCTGGCAAGAGGTTGGGGTAAACTCTGAAACCTGCAGCTCAGCACGCGAAATCCTAAAGCGTGCATGACCAAGGTATTCACCCTCCCCACACCCCTGGTCCGAGTAGCTCTATGCATTCATTCAGAACGACTTCAGGCAGCAAACTGACATTACAGGACCAACAGCAACAATTCATCTCAGTCTGCGGCCTAATCTGAGGCACTCTGAAGACCAACGACGGTCTTGATGCCACAGCAAGGGCCTCACAATGCGCATGAGACGTTTGTTGGGAACTTAAAGCAGAAAGGCTTCCATTAACAGAGATCCTTCCTTCGAGTTTATGGCTTTTTGACATGTTTCATGGAGCCCTGAAGCCTGAGGAAGTCGCTGACCGCCTTGGCTTCCACGCGGTGTCCTTCCGCATCGACATGCGCCTGCGTCGAGAAGCTGGGCAAAACGTGAGTAGTTGAGGATTCAGATGGCTGAGCGCGTGAACAAGCTACACAACAAGCACAGGGGGATCGCACAGGAATTATCACAGCACCGCAGGTAGCCATACAAGACGTTAGATCACAGTAGCCCATGCAAGGTGACTTTGTCATGAAGATTTGCTTACTAAGCCCTTGAGGGATCCGAGAGTGTACCAGGCCAACTCGAATTATGCCGCAGCTTCTGTTTACCAGCTAGCCTACTATGCATGTATTGAGTTTGGCA
>CAJNIZ010029324.1:28931-61574 GCA_905231905.1 Symbiodinium pilosum | reverse complement strand
TCTTGGTGGTAGCACTTGAATGATTCATCATGCTGATTTGTTTGGCATCGTCTCCCTTGAAGAGTAGGGCAGTCAAGCAATGCCATCAATCCAGCAAGTGCGGGTTTTGGTACATGAGTGGGGCTGGCTGGGTTTTGAGAAAAAAGCTGAGATCGCGAAGCTTTCGCAACCCCACCAAGCCATATCTTTGCGATGGAGCGGGACATGAACCATGTGTTTGTTTGCCTTCTCGTTAGAGTCAAACTACAACCCCAACAGCTTCAAAATGTTGGATGCCGGACTCTGTTCAAAGTATGAATGTCTGGGAACGAAGGAAGAGCGAGATGGCCAGGCACTCCCGGCTTTGGTTTTGCGTAGAGATACCGTCCCTGAGCACAACAACGAGCGTATTCAGGATTGCAGTTGAAGCGGAAGCAGTTGACGGAGGATTCGGGATGTTGGCATGTGGTCATCCACTGGTATGCTTCGTTTCAATTGCGATGAGTTTTGAAGGGAGCATTGTTAGAGACACAAGTCGTCCTCAGTACTGCCTGATTAAACCTACAGCGACAGCTACTAAACAAAGGTGAACCTTTGCTTGCCGTGACCGAGTGCCGTTTGTGCAATTCTGCTTTCCTGGTAAGGGCTTAGGTTTCAGGGCAGTAGGTTCTGGGCCTTAGGCTATGGTATCCTTGAGCCCTGCAGAGTCACACGCCAGAGACCTCACGGACAGGGCCCTCCATCCTTGCCAAAGAGAACCCAACAAGCAGCTTCAACAGTTTATCCCTGGCAGCCACGCGTTGCGCCTGCTCGCAGCCAGGAAAACGACTCTGCACATCACAAGCGCAAGGAGGCAGGGGGCAGTTGCACGGAGTTCATACCGGTCCAGTTGGCTTGCAGGCTGCTTCAACAGAAGATTTCAGCTTACAAGTCCACCCAGAATACCTCATACAATTGCATATCGATTTTTTAAACCTATGAACTTCTGGTCAGGGTCGCAGCCCCAAGAATGGCTTGAAGACAGCGCGAGGCAGGCTTTGCACAGCCCGGTGGAAACCTGTTTCTGTTGGCATCGCCTTGCTTCGGTTTTCTCTTTTCCAGAAGATTTGAAAAGTCTAACAAAGGACCATCGACAATCCGGGCTTGGAACACGCGGTTTGGGATTCTCCTTAGTCTTAACTGCTGACCCAAAAACGACCTTTGCAAAGGGTCAGGTGTGACGGTGAAGTGGCAAGGGCCTCAGACGGTTCTTTCAGGTGCAACAGCTGGCATGTCACCCTTGAGTATGTAGGTTCGCTGGCCTTGGGGTCTCAAGAGATGATGTCGGCTTCCTACAAGTCCAGGACTTGAATTGTGGTAGTTACGTACCTAAATGGCAGAAGCCCATCAAATGGTGACAGAAGCAAGGAGAGAGTAGACTTGTTTGGATTTGCTGAAATCCTCATGCCTGTTGCAGTGCAGGCAAAAAAGGAGGAAAGTCTCCAAAGTCGCCGAAGTCTCCGAAGTCGCCGAAGGGGGAAGGTAGCCTGGCTTTAGCAGCTGAAACCATTCCAATTCCGGTCGCGCAAGGAATGGTGAAGTGACATGGAGGTTCAAATAGCTGATGGCGCATATGGCGCCTGTCGGGTGACTGTCCTGCCGTCCCTGCTGAGGCAGCCCTCGGGGCAATGGAGCGAGTCCGCGTGCCAGTCCACGAGGAGCGAGTCCCAGAAGTGGTCGCCGCAGCATCCTCGGAGATGGGGCAAGTCCTCGTGGTGGAGCCAGCCCTCGCTCAGGCCGCAAGAGCACTGTTGGGGATGGAGCCAGTCCGCGCAGTCGTGGCGCGGACGGATCTGAGTCAGGTAGCCCACGCTCCGCCAGCCCACGCTCTGCCAGAGGAAGCCCGCAGTCGGCACGCGGGGGAAACATGAGCCCACGTGCCCACCGAGCAAGCCTGCGCCAGGGACGCAGCAAGGAACCTTCAGGCACCGCTGCAGCTTCTGAAATCGAGACTGTAGAGGGCGCCAACGACAGCGCACCCAGTCCGCGGTCCATCCTTAGCTCGAGACTGGTCTGCAATTTTTGATTCTGTTTCCGCTTTTAACCGCTCTTGTAGTCCTTTGCATTTCAGCCCTCTGGTCAGCAGCCTTCCAGCAGAAAAGAACAACAAGCCCTGGCCGGCCGGAAGATGACTCGATTCTATTCAATTTGCACGTACTGCAACCAAGGAAGGACAAAGCGGGTCGCAGCGCCAGAGGCGCTCCCAGCGCCCGCGGAGATAAGAGCCATGACTATTTCAGCATGATGTTTTGCACATAACGGATAGGGTCTTGAAGCGCTGCTTTTTTTGGTGTGAGGGTTTTGAATGGGTTTGCATTGTGCGGGGGGTTTGAATCAATGCACCTCAGAACAGTGACGTCTCTTCATTCTTCTGGATCCAATCCCCCTAGCAAGTTCTGAAAAGAGGTCCCGGCTGAGTTTCTGACATTTTCTGAGTAAACAGAGGGTGTGTGGAAATCATCAACATGTCTCGCACAAGACAACTTCAGTTCAGGAGCGCTCGTGGCAACCGCAGCGCGCGGAGGCCTGTCGAGTTTGCCGTCGAAGCGGAGGAGCAGTGAGCTGGCAGTTTGGCATTGCGGCAAAAGGTTCCCTTTTCCATAGCTGGTTTCCATAGCGATCTGACTGAATCATGATTCAGTGATCGCCTGAGCGAGGTTGACTGCCCAAGAAGCCTGCTGAAATTTTCATTTTCGATTAGCTTCCTAGCCCCGACGTGCTTCAAGCCCAGCATGTTCTTTCAAAGAGTTGGAGCCTACCACGCCAACCAAAGAGAACTGCCGCTGGCTCCCTCCCTATATTCCAAGGCTATCCCTTGAAATCGGCACGCAGCCCCGCCGCATCGCCGAGACCAGGCAACTGCGGAGAAGGGGGGATAAAGGACATGGATATGGATAGCAGCATCCATGAGCTATAGGACATGAAACGGTTGCAATTCATGATTGCGACAGCAGATGACCAATGTCTTGGCTGGAACTTGCATCCCAAGCGCTGATCGCTGTGCAGACCCAACCTCCGCAGCTGACAACTGCAAGGCCTTGACTGCATTTCAGAGTGGTACGTGCAGGGTATTTCCTGCAGGGTGCCAGAATTTCTTGAAGCAAAGGGGTTTACAAACGCTTCGCCCTTGAATAGTTCTACAGCACCGACAGACATCCCACCCTAGTTGGATCAGTCGACAGGGGTCGGCCGATGGCTGAACATGCAGCTCTTTATTCTCTTTGTATACGGTTTCCAAGCCCATCCAAGCCTCAGATGACTATAAGGATCCCTGCGGCACCAGAGTTAAGTGTCGCTCCAAGCTTCTTTGCGATCTTCGGAATTTGGCCGCTCTGCAGGCCTTCAGCCTGTTCATCCGCAACGCTACTGTGAAGCTGGCTGAGGCTAGTTTTTGATTTTATGTAAAACCGCCGAGATCCTATCTGCAATACAAGAGCAACCAGAAAAAGCACCTCGCGCTTGATCTCACGCACACACACAAAGCTTCTTCGACAGTCTGGCAATTGGGGGCAAGCCCCTTGCATCACGAGGGTCTCTTGCCGTGCGGACTGGGAACGAGTGGTCTTGGCTTGCCCCTGAGGATGCGGCAAACGTCGGTCTCAATCGGACGGAGAGGCCTGCTCTTAGCGAAGGCGTAGACGCAGGTAGATATCGTAGATTCGAATGGCACAGGATGTTTACTTGTGGGGTTGTTTCAGTTTTGGTGTCGTGGTGGTTTTGGTCTCGGTGTTGGCGGTGGTGGCGGCGGCTGTGGTGTTGATAGTGGTGTTGGCCGTGGTGTTGGCGGTGGTGTTGGCGTTGGCCATGCTGTTGGCCGTGTTGC
This sequence comes from Symbiodinium pilosum, assembly GCA_905231905.1. Lineage (NCBI taxonomy): Eukaryota > Dinophyceae > Suessiales > Symbiodiniaceae > Symbiodinium > Symbiodinium pilosum. The sequence goes on along the minus strand of CAJNIZ010029324.1, from coordinate 57,733 downwards.
CGGCGGTGGCGGTGGCAGCGGTCGGTGTTGAAGGTAGTATTGGTGTTGGCCGCGGTGTGGCGGTGGCGGTGGTGGTGCGGGGGGGTCGGCGGCGGCGGCGGCTGCGCGGCAGGCGCGGCAGGCGGTGGTGATAGTGGCCATAGGTCGTCGCGGCTTCGCTGCTGTCGCCGCCGCAGCTGCAGCAGCAGAAGCGGCTTGTAGGTTTGCGACGTAATTATCGGTGGTGGTGCCGGTGGTGTTGTTGCCATTGCTGCAGCAACAGCAGCAGCCCTTAAGACTCCTGAGCGCCCTAAACCCTCTCAAGCCCCACTGTTCTTTTTTTGGGAATCATCTCTTCACCCTTCAGCTGACTTCACTGATGATACAGCAGCCTCGTTCTGAAAACAAAAATCATGAACGTATCGGGGGAGGCGATTCTTATCTCCTGGGATGCCGTTTCAGAAGATCTTTAATCAAGTGCCAATTTCCGGAATCTTTGCATCAACCAAAAGCTTTTCGCGATTTGGGGTTCATGTATCTAGTGACCTGAGCCAGTGGAACACGTCATGGTAGATGTAAGAGTAATTGAGAGTACCATACTCCCATGTGTTGCCGGCATTTGCTTAGTAAAGCTGCCTCCTATACGCCCTCCTAGGACCTAGGAGACAAACAATTGTAACAAGCTGCATGCATGAGGCTCATGGGAAGCAATGCCGCGAACTGCACTTGTGGCTATGCTACAGCGCCTCGCCTCAGCGAGTCTGAAATGGAGATCAACTGCCAGTGCGAATCCGCAAGCGTGTCCTAGACATTTCCTGGGTCAGGTGTCTCCGAGCCACGTAGTCTGCCTCGATGATAGATATTGTAGTAGGCTCCCCAACCTCAGCCCTTGCCGTCCAGCCACATCATTGATACAAGCCACGCAGGCATTCGCAACGTAGGTCAGAAACCATGCCCTTCCTTATTGTGATGCAAAATCTTTTGCAGCTCCGACGCTTGAAACTCTGCCAGCCCACGTGGACCTCGGTCAGAGCGCAGTGCAATCGCTCTCCAGGGCCTGTTGAAGGACAATGGAGCTCTTCCCCGTTAGATGCAGCATGAGACGCCACATCCATAATATGTCAAGTCGCACAGATGCTGGTGTGATCCTTTGCAAGAATTTCAAGAATATTCAGGCCACATCCAAAGCGACAGCTTGTTCACATGAGTGTTCTTGAGCCGCGGCGCCAAGCTGCAGCTCTGATGATTCGCCACGGCAGAACAAGCTTTGGCATTGTTGACTGGCAGGACCGATCCGGAACATCACCCGTCCTCAGGGCCAGACCGAAGGCTCGCGGCTTATCGCGGCTTGTGATGAGAACGCGGCTTGATTGGTTGTGAGGGACGAAGGGGTGTCTGCTGAAGGGGTGGTGGTCACACTGGAGGATGTTTGCTCAGATCTGTTGATCGCCCACAAACTTTCATTTCTAGACCAGGATGTCCGCCTCTCAGTCAGCAGGGGCTGGCGGGAGCATCGCTTGCCCGATCGAGTTGTGAGAGCATGGCAATTTTGGAAAGCTGGTTTGTCGCTTCCCCACTCATGGTCCTGATAGAAGGAAGCCCCAATTGCTGACGGAGGCAACGCCTCAAGCATCCGCTCTTGCCTGCCCCTAGTGTCACAGCCAGAACGGCCCTCGTGCAGGCCTGGATTCATCAAGCTCCTCATCTGCAAGCTCACCACGCAGAGGGCGCAACGCGCACGGGCCCTAGGGTGGGGCACCGGAACTTTCTGAAGCAAGGAAAGGGAGCTGGCTCCTGTTCCCGTTGTTGTTCTTGATGGTCTCTCCATACGTATGATTTCTTTCGGAGAAACTTTCGGGCGCGTGCTGCGTTTGCATGCAGTCGAAGCTCCGAGAGCCAGTCCGTAGGGGGACTGTCTGAGTGGACGCTGTTTGTAGTCTGCCCCCGGTAAGGGGATGCAAAAGTCGAAGCCATCCATGTGAGCCTCAGCAGGTAAACTAGAAAGTCATTGCAGGCAGTCTACACGCTCTGTAGTAGACCTTGGTAGTGACGGTTGCAGGCTTCATTCCAGGTTCAAGAGCCAACATTCCAAACACAACTTAATGAGCTGTGCAATTCATGATGGCAAGGCTAGCTTGCGTGGCGCCTAGCAGTGTCGTTAGGCTGTCTGGAAGCTGAGCCACGCGCTGCCGGCCGTGAGCGCCATCACAACATCGGTAGCCCAGTAGTGTTCATGGCAGTAGCCCTTACCTCAGATCTTTTGTGCCTCGAGACGCAAGCAATGTAACGTAGGACCTCAATTCGGAACTCTTGGTCCCAGGAGCGAGGATCCCACAATACACCATAAGTACGCCCGCCTGAACTGCCAAAGTCCTCCAACACACAAGGAGGGCCCAACTTCACGTGACGCGCTCAGAAGAGCGCATTATCCCTTGCAGCTTCACATGAAGGCTTTTGACGGGGCGCAGGGTGTAATGTCAATTTGCAGACTCTGAGACCTTCACTGCAGTTGACACCGCACTTTCAGGTATGCAGATATTAAGGGTGGGACGGGTTGAAATTCGGGCATTCAGGCTTTTCAGGACTAACTCTCGAGTCTAGAGTGCACATGGAGTTAATTGCATCTTTCATTGAAATCTTGCACTAGATGAACGGGAAGCCAGTCCGTTAAGAGCACTCCTGACTTCGCGCGATGCAACTTTTGGCGCTTGTGGCTGTTGCGCCTGCTTGGCACCCGTATGACCACATCTGCCTGCAAGCTTCGTGTTTTTTGTTGCCTCCCAATGCTTAGGGTGTCGTCGCGCGCGGCCGAATCCTGCTCCAGCGTGCTGCTGAAGAGTTGGTTGGGCACATACTGCGGGAGAGGTCTTGCAGTGCTTTCGGTTTTGGAGGGATGTTGCATGTCTATTCGACTGGGTACCTCTGGAGTCTGGCTGTGATATGATTTGGGGGGGCACGTTCAGCAGATCTCAGATGCAGGGCCCATATTTGGACTTGATCATTTGCGTTTGAGGGTTGCTTTCCAAGGACGACATGTGCTGCTTCACTATATGGGGTACCCATGAAGGAGTATCTTCCTGAAGTTGTTTCTCATGTGGGTCCCTCTTCTGTAGGATGCAGTATGTCTGCAGCATGCCGTTGACAACGGGTCACCTGCTGCCCAGGGCGAAAAGGCTCACTCAAAGCCTAGCCTTGTCTGGGATCAGCCCATGCTAGCCTTCAGTTGTTGCTAACCAGCTCATAGGGGGATGCCAAGGAAGGGATGTCCGCAACGATAGCCCGCTGCGAGAGGTGGGTCCGGCTTGTGATGTCAGCTCGTTGAGGTGCAATTGGATGTGGCACTCATCAAGGACTTGGTTGTCACTTAAATGCTGCGCATGCTTTCTGCACGGTAGCTAGAGTAGGCGCGAAGGTAATCGTACTTCGGCTCATGCAAGTGTAGCCATCATACTGCAGCAGCTAGCTTTGTATATTCAGTGGTCGTGTGGTTGCCTTGCGTCAGTACGGCTGCATGAGATCGTCACCACCAAGGTCACAATTGACCGACCCAGACTGAAATCCTGATCTACATCATCCTAGCAGCACAGTAGGCTGAACACCTCGCCACTGCCAGAGTAGAATGGAATGTGCGCCAGATGAACTTCTGTGAGACTAACCCAGTTGGAAATCGGCCTTCACAGCGCATGCTACTAGGCATGCTATCGTAAACGAGGACCTGAGAACTACGCGCACACCTGAACAGAACTTCCAGACTGATCAGAGACTTTGGGATAGCTTTGCAAACTCCTCACGAAGGTACTTTGGGGGCCTGTCTTCGGAAAGGAAGGCCCGCTGGCTCAAATGCTCGGCCACTGATGCGCCTTCAAGCCCCCTTCCCCTATACCTCTGTTAGTGCCGTTGGTAAGACTGCTGATAATGGATCATTCGTGAGGATGGTGGGGCATGCAAGCAACATTACACACGTATGAGAAAGCAAGGGCTTAAAGGGCAGTGTATTCCTTGCTGGCGCTTTATGACTATGTCCTTCAGCTTTGTTTTCTGCGTCTGCTTGCATGGGATTCGTGTCAAGCAGTCAATGATCGACATGTCATCAGGGCTTGCAACTGCAGCTGGAGAGGGTGCAACCCGGACTCGTCTTGCTCACCTTCTCTGCTTGGTCAACTGCTCATTCGACAGCTGCTTTCACTTGTAGATGCAAGCCATGATCACGGATCGTACAGTATGTCTGCAATCGGTCAAACAGCCACCATACCATGAACTCCAAGTTCACATGACAAAGGCGACTAGCTTGAATTGCCTGACAAACATGAAGCCTCAGAAACTATTTTCGAATTTCAGGTCCCTCAGTCACAGTCATAGTCTGTCCTCGCTGAGCCCTGCAAGCCTGTCTGAGAAGAAATGCCTCGATGCTTGCAGTGCCAAAGTAAACTTCAATTTGAAGATACTGGCGTGCTCTCATGGAGCACGATCTCGAACCACTCCGCAGTCAACCGGCATTGTGCGCAGCAACCCCAGACCTGGCACAATGACTCTAGCCACGAAAAAATCAAAGAGGCCATGCCCCCATTCAGGGAACAGACCTTAACCCTCAGCCCACTGAGTCAAGCTCACAGACCCCAGAATCTTGAACATTGCTCCGAGCAATGGGTGGCTGGGGCGATGGCAGAGAGCGGGCTCCGACGCTTGCAACGCGATCTGAAGACCATCCAGGCAGACTCCACGCATTTTATCTCCGCATACATACAAACATAGAACCTCACAGAAGCTTGGCACTTTGTTGCCAGGGAGATTGCGGCTCGTCGACCGTCTGCGTCTCGCCGCGAGGACGGAGACTTGCTGACTCGCGCAGCAAGTTCAGCGAGTCCAAGAAGCCAAACAAACTCAGGAGAAAAACTCAACAGCAGAAGCCAGGTCACTTAAGCCCTCACTTAAGTCGAAGCTTCAAGAAAGCACTCTTCTGCTCTGATACCCCTCCAAAAAGTCATTGTGGAGGAGATGACCTCTCCAGCCTTGATGCGCTGGTCATTGGACCACCCGACACGCCTTACGATGGGGCGCTACTGCACCGTGTCGGCGATTCGCCACAGCTATGCACTCCCTTTTGGCACGGTGGCCGGCAAGTGTTGATTTCCCAAGAGCAGGGCACTGGCATCTGGATTCCAGATTGAAGTCCTACAGAGGTGTAGTCCCCTTACCATCCCAATGTATTATACCTCAGGAAACCAAAGCACGGATGACTAAGAGGTAAAGAGAGCTGGCCTTTAGGCGGCGGGCTTCTGAGGTTTCGGACTATGGGCTCGGAGTTTTCTATTTGGGGGTTTTAGGCTGGGAGTTGGGAATGTCCATCAGGGCTAAGGTTTTCAGCTTGGGGTTGGGGATCAGGCTGCGTGGGGCTGCAGGGTCTTCATACATTCTTCGAGCCTTATGGAAGAACAAGTGCCTAGGTAGGGAACTACATCGTTCAGGAATTCCAGTTGCCAGCGTGCATGCGCACTACTCCCAAACTTGGCAAACATAAACCCGGGACATGTTGTTCTCATGCTCACTGAATATGGTTCCTGCAAGGCACTTTCAGATCCAGGTGTCCGGGAGCTACCCGATGAACCCGCCGGAGGCGCAAGACATGCAAACTTTGCGCAATTTTGATATGTGGGCACGCAGTTGCCAAATTTGGTTCCAGTCGGGACTCTCTCCATTCCGGGTAGCCCATTTGAGACCGGGAGGCGTGAGACCCAAAGGCAAAAAGAGTGAGACCCAAAGGCACACCAGTACATAATGGGCAAGTCTGAGCAGGGGCATGCGACTTGCTTTCGTTAGTGGATGCCAGATTGGACCTCCAGCTCACCCCTTGTCAGCCTCCAGACAGCTAGTGCTCTTCACTTGTTGCGGGGTGTGATGTGTCACTGAAAGCTGAAGTTGAGACCTTCAACCTCCCCAACAGCTTGGGCAATTCTTCATTCGACCCGCAGCTCTTCAAGAAAACACCATAAACCAGAGCCAGATGGATGCAGGTTCGGTTTCTCACCACGGAGTCCGGCAAGCTTCGGATTCACCCGCAGCTTTACGCTGATGGCCGCTTGGCGAACCGTGTGATTTTGTGTGTTTGGCTGTCACTTAAGGCTGAGACGAGGCTTTGGCTTCAGCCCATAGGATTTGGTAGTTTGGATGGACCAGGCCAGCCACCCATGGCTTCTGCCCCCCCAATTTGTCCTATTCAATTCAAGTCAAGGAAGCAAGCGCAGATAGGCTTCAGGTGCAGCTTGCCATGGCATGGTAGGTACAGACACGGTTTGGAAAGCAGGGAGTCAGTGATTCTATCACTTGTTGGGGGCGTGGCCGGGGTCGATATTGACTGTTTCAAACGGAGCTGACCTTTATTTGGTGCCTCGTCTTTCCGGAGTGCTCGCCTCGCGTGGTCGTGATACAAACGTTAAACTCCCCTCCTCATTCCGTACTGAAGTGGCGATGACCTGGCTAGCTTTCAATGGCTTTTTCCTCCTGCTCAAGATGAACTGAGCCAACTGGGTCCCCTGATGATCCCGAACTTTGTGCGATTTGCACGCTTGGAGCAGGACCCCGAGACCAAAAGTCGACTTTGAACAAACTTTGGGCAGCTGAGTGGCAACGCGGTGCGGTTATATTCGTTGCACGTGATCATGTTGAAGCGGAGGCAAAGTTTGCCTCAGCATCCTGGGCACGTGGCACGGGCCTCGCTGGACTGCCAGCTCAAGCATTCGAACAGTGCCTAAGCTCAAGAGTTGGATTTGTATGATTTGTGCTTGATTTGGGTAGACGATTTGCCATTACTTGCGGCTCTTGCGCGGCAATGCATCAGCTCGCCTCGCACTGGCCATGGTCTCTCAACCCTTTCCGCTCTAGAACAGTGCTTGAAAGTCGTCACAGATGGCAGGTGCTCTTGTCGATCCAGTCCTTGCTATGTGAGGCTTCTCTGCACGTGTGAGTTTTGATGTTTTGGCCAGGGTTGAAGGTTCAGGGCTTCACAACTTTGACCACATCAAAGATTGTGGCAGGCTGCGCATAGCTTTCTCACATGAAGACCGCGTATCAGTTCTATAAGATTTGCAGGACCCGCTGCGGTGCGAACCCGGTATGGAAGCTGCACCAGACGACAAGGCGCGGGTCACGCTCCAGGCTGTCAAAGAGGAGAATCTGTGTATACCGCCTTTAGCTTGCATCCGCGAACAAGATAACCTGGACAAGCCGGGATGGCGCAATCTTGCACGTGCATGTTAAATGTTTTCACCTAATTACTCGTATGCGCACGGCGTACAATGTTTGATGAGCAGATGTGTCGCTTCGAAAGTGTTTGGACCTGGGAGTATGGAGATTGACTTGACCGTGTGCTCGAACAAATCTTGTGATTTTAGAAAGTTTAGTGTTCCCGCGTGTCAAGCACGTGGCCGGTCACGGAAGTGGAGTTTTGCCCTTGCTGCTTCTGAACCCTGGGATCCTTACCGCAACAACAAACGCCGATACTTACTGAGGCTTGGGTGGGTGGGATTCTTATGCCGGTTGTCGCTTCTGAACCCTCGAATTCGCACCTTACCCATTGCTTGTAGCATCTTACCCGTCTGGCCACCTCTTAACAGTACCCTTGAATGCTTACAAGCTTCTTACCCACATTTCCTTTCTCCTTACCTGTTCTTCTTTTCGATGCCCCTGACCCTTGTCGCTTCCTTACTCCTTGCCAGATGCCCCTTACCCTTTGTCGCTGCTTGCCAGCGCCGCATGCAAGTGTCCTTCCCTCATCGCTCTGATTACCCTTGTCCTGTACCGTTGGCCCTCCTTACCCACTGACCCTTGGCATCATTACCCTTTCCCTCAATTAACCTTAGCACCGACCACTTGGTCGTAAGTCTTTTCCCCGGTCCGCACTTCTTCGGTGTTGGCCTTGCACTTACCCCTGTCTCTTCCTGCTGAAGCCGCGCCTTATCACTACCCTTCACTGTTCCATCTCCGGTGCACGTACCATGTTAGCCGCGCTCTCACGCACTCCCGCGGCCGTCCAGGCCTGCCTGTATTGCCTCTCCGTCGCATTTGACCAGTCCCTGACGTCCAATGTCCCAGGTTCCGCCCCTTCCCAAAAGATGAGTTGAGAATTGAGAGCGGAATATTTGAGATTTTTTAAGGAACAACTCTGCAAGCAGATGAAACCTACTAATTACTGGGCCCAGGCAATGGTGTCCAAACCCCTCAGAAGCCCAAAGCTTGCACGGAAAGTCATTCAACCTGGGTCTGAAAGTTTCCCTCATATCCGAACTAACCTGAGGCAAAACCTGCATGAAACCTGAAGACCTTTCCGAGGTGGAGCTCGCGAACGTATTCGTTGTTCACGAGTCGGTACGGGTAGGAGCGCCAGCCTTACAATATCTACTGTCTGAATTTTCTTTGCCGGGAGCAAAGACAGGTTTTCTACAACTCTTCTAGCAGCATCTAGCAGCCATAGAAGGTTGCCGTGGTTGCATGACCATCCTGCCATGTGCTGAGCACAACGGATTGCATAGCTCAGATTCCAGCGCTTCTTGAACCATGGCAACTATGCGAGTCCGCTGTGCACGTTCAAGATTGTTCAACATGCAGCCAGGCACCTGTGACGCCTACTTGGCTTTGTTGCCTTGGGGAAGCGCGATAGGTAAGTCAACACAGGCTCACGACGTGCTGCTAACTGGTGTGCTCATGGGTTAACGAAGCTAGCGCTGATGGCGCGAGGTAGCAAGCAGATTCCGCAACGATTCGTTTCCTACGCTTGGTTTCGCCGGCTCGCGGTTTGAAGATACTGTTTTGGGTACGCGTGCGCCAAAGCCTCGTCTTTAGTCCCTGGTGCCTGGCTGGGTCTTCAGCTCCGTGTTCTTTGACATCATACAGAACCACCGATTGCTCACCCTGCAACATGCCACACCAACTCGAAGCAGTCACGCAGAGCTCTTGTCCTTCGACAGACGGAGCGCAACCGAGAGGCTTTAACAGCTGACAAGCAAGTCAGCAAGTCTGCCATTCTGCTTTCTGGCTGTAGTTCGTCTTCTGTGTAGGCCTGCATACATTGCCTCTTACAGACGGAACCCCATCGACTGCCCAGATTCTGTCGATGTTGGAAACTGGTACTCCGTCCTGGGGTGATGAGGCTGGGAAAGGGCACATTCGGAGTTTCAACAGAGCTGCTTTTTCAAGTCGAAATTCCTGGATCCACGCTTCTACAGCTCCAGTTGGTCATAGGCTTGCTTGTCATATCATCCAGTTTCAGGTTAGCGGTTATAATCTGGGGAGAATCTGTGATTCGTGTAGTCGATACATCGCAGGGAGAGTACTGGCAGGTCTCCACAAGCCCACAATCGAGCTTTTTGCCTTGATCATGGTATCAAAGCTTGTGTAGTCATCTTCTGCTTTTGGCTTGCAATGTTGGAGTGCCGTACTCAGGGCTTTACGTAGCTTCGGGGCTTTACATAGCTTCGTAGATGGTCTTCTGTGTACCATTGCGACCGCAGGAGGGGCAACATTAAAGGCGTCAGTCCCACTTGCCCCACTTGACCCCCGCTTGCCTCACTCGCACCAGTTGGCCCACTTCTCCCCTTAATGTGGCCCCCTCAACTCCTGCCCCAGGCTCCCTTGACCCACCACTTGCCCCACTTGCCCCCACTCGCCCCACTCGCCCCACTCGCCCCACTTTCCACACTTGCCCCAGTTTCCACACTTGCCCCACTTCTCCCCCAAAATGTGGCCCCCTTCAACCCGAAACGCACCCCTGCCCCACTTGCCCAAATTGACCCTTGCCATTTAAAACCAGCCGCATCGGGAATAGGTGCTCTCTCCAACATCATGTGAGCTTTTCCTCCTTCCGGTTCTTAAAGGCTCTATAGATCCCATGAAAAACTGTGACAGTGAATCGTGGTTCAAGCCTGCGTACAGTAACTTCACGCACGCAACCTGCTCGTATCTCAAGTGCTTGCCCAGATGTTGGTTCCCGAGCCAAGCTTGTTTGGGACCCTGTAGCCCGCTTGAAGGAGTCCTGTAGCGGAGCGTGCTTACCTGAGTCCTTCGGAAGGCTTGCATAGGACCTAGGAACCGCTGTCACAAAAAATGCACAATGTCTGCAAGGAGTCTGCTCAGATCCTCACCTCAGCAGCATGGGTGGGGCCCTCTGTTGTATTTCGTTGTATTTCTGTGGGGATTTTAAGATAACTTAGGAACAGCCGCTGTCCTCTTGGTGCCAGGGCAGGGAAGCCATGTAAAGACGGCCTTAGCCAAAAGTCCTGAAGCACAAGCCGATGTAACCAGTCAGACCGGTTGGAACAATGTGGTGGCTCTGCACATCTGAGCAGCTTCAGTGGCTTTTGGAATATAGAACTTGCACAAGAGCTACTCGTCGTGAGATGCGCAGAATGGAGGGCTTGCAACGAGGCGGACTTGCCATGCAGGGCCAAGGAGTCAGGATGTTAGTTCACGATATGTCTCAGTGTTGATGGCACCTACCGCGCCGGACCTGGAACTTCAGAGCCCGTTAGACAAAGTGTTCTAGGCTAAGCACTAGATTATGATTCAGGGTATGACGTGTCTCATTGCGTTCAGTGCTTCTGCTTCCTAAACATTTGGACCTTGCCAAATCCTGGAGCATGGCCTGGTCAAGCAGGATTTCTAACTTGTGTCGGACAGACATTGATCTGACAGGTGGAACGTGAGGGATTTGTAATCCTTTACCATTCTTTCCTTCAGCGCCCCAAAAATTAGCACTCCCTTCCTAGCGGAAGATAAGGTGGCCATGCAATGAAATTCCGTTGCCTTTTGATGCCTCTCCCTTAGCATTTTGCATCTTCCTTCACGCGCAAACTATCGCGTCCATTTCCCCGCGCCATGAGCTACGTTGCGCCTGGGCTGCAGATAGCCGCACCGCTTCTCACGCTAAGTTGGAACAGCAGCACTGGCAGTGGGAGTAGCAGCAGCCTCACCAGCTGCTTGCTGCAGACGTTTAAGATCGTTTAAGCATTTTTGCGTGAAGATGAAGGGCTGAGAGCGAAGGCATGCTACGTCTGGAACGTTGGAGTCAACACCAATTGTTCAAGCACCTGGTCATTGGGTGTCTGGCATTAATGGCCCCTGAGGGCTCCACCATGCTCCAGCAAAAGGCAGAACACCGATCGCCAAACCCAAGGCTAACGGCATGTAGCTCTGATCATGAGACCTGCTCTAACCCGTGAAGGAAAATGGGCATGGACCTTGTACAGCGAATATCCGGCATAGTGAAAGCAGCAACGCCCAATCTGGGGCCTTGTTCCCCAAAGCTTGAAGTCAAAAAGCAAGCCCTGCCACCATGTTCAAGCTAGCCACTCCCTCCTCCACCTGTCAACCCAGGCGCAGACTGACTTCCAGGCCATGCCGACGTGGCTCAGAGCGATGTATGTAAAGGCTGAAGCAAGTGCTGCTAAGCTATGCAGCCGATGTCCATTGCAAGGCAAGGGCTTGTCACCGCTGTATCCTTATCTCCTGCTCCACTAGGACATTGAGCTTTTCAGCATCTTGCTTTGGCCGAGTCTAGCTTCAGTCACCAGTGCCCTGGCATCACGACAGCCATTTTGCAACCCACAAACGAAGCTCACTGATGAAGAAACCTTCCAAGCCTCATATGTCATACCCTCTGCGAGAGGCCCAGCTGGCGCAGGCACCGTGGGGAAGAAAGGTTGGTGTGATGTGAAGAGGTTTGGCCTCGTTAGAACTTTACACCTAGCTGAGAAGAGCTTTGTGATGGAGAAGAGTAGCTGTGCAGAAATACCAAGTACAACTTGAAGGGGTTAGGATGCTCTTCTACAAGCTATAAGACAAGAGCCCGTCCACACTCTCAAGGTCCTGGCCGTGAAGCTGATCGAGGCAGAGGAGGCGGTGGCTTCCATGGGCTCTGTGTGGCTTTGCGAGGTTCACGATTCCACACCTTTTTGCTCAGCAGCGTTGACGCCAGCACCCGACACCCTCAGCTCTGCCATCTGCTGAAGGCTGGAGCGCTGAGCTTCTATTCAGGCCGGTGGAGTATGCAAATAGCATATGCCCATCCTGCCATTCACACGAAGCAGTCATATCTGCAAAATGAACGAAGAGGAGCTAGGCAGCTACTTCTTGCCCACCGGCTTACCCGGAGTTTGATACGCAGGGTTAGAATTGGCCTGGATAGGAGCTGCGCTTGAGTCAGCTCGTGCTTGTCAGGACAGTTTGGAGGTTCTCTTCTGCAACTGGCTTGGTTTGCTCTCGGCACCATACCAAAGTCGCGCAAAATAAAATACTGCAAGAGTTAATTGTCAGGGTAAGAACCTCTTCTTGTAGTCTGGGAGCAGTTTTCGACTTGGCAGATCCTCAAAGTCCAAAGTCCCAAGCGCCCTCCTCGCCTTAACCTTTAGCGTGTCTTGCAGATGGCAACGCAAATACGCGAGTCAGCGACTCAGCGCTGGACAGCCAGGACCGTGTGAACCTCCGCCTTCGAAATCTGGGTCTTAATTATATTGTACAATAGCCTGGCTGTTCGGAGTTTAGGCCGGCACCGAGTGATGTTGTACGCACTTTGTACCGATTTTTGCCGGACAAACAGTCGTATTGCAAGCTCTTGATGCTTCGTAAGCTGTCTAAGGTACTGCTACTGGAACCCTTCCCACATCCCACACGGTTGTTTCCGAGAATTGGGGTCCCCCTTTTATACCGCAAATAATCCGCATAATAGGAAACCACCATTTTCCAGCAACCCCCGCGTACTGGCATGAATGTTACCCGAACCTCTGCAAAGTCTTGCACGAGGACGTGCCGTCGCAAGGCACACCCAGTGTGGCCTCTGACTCCGAGGATAGTAGCCCGGTGTTACTGGCCAAAGGCTTTGAGGGCTTGGGAGACTTTGGATGTGGAGGGTTTGGGATCACGAGTTAGCAGCTAACTATCAGAGCATTTTTCGAAGAAATAGATGTGGCAACACAAAGCATCAGTCGAGCAACTAAGCGCAATGCACCGAAATTCTACATTCCAAGCCATCCCAACTTTATGGTCGGTCCGCAAGCCACCCGTCCTTGGAGCGAGATTTCGTTTATTGTTGTTGGCTGTCTCGTAGCATCCATTGCCTGCCAAGTGGGTGTCAATACACGTCCTGCATTCGTATGCAATGTCCGCAGGAGATATTTGGTGTGAGAAGGTTATTCGTTGCCATTTTCCTATTGCCAGCTTAGTGGCGAGGGGTTGCAGTGCGGTTGCAGTCTCTTCTGCTGGCACGCTGTAAAATAGGAGGCGCCTGTTGTGTACATCTTAGAGTCTACAACCACAGAGACTCAAAGCAATCCCCAAGGCACGCTAAGCAAGCTGCAGCTCCCTTCGCGCATCCCAAGGCAGCTTCACGCCTCGAACGGTGTCCAGCAAACGCATTGCTCAGCCTCGACTTCTGGCACTCTCTGAACTTTCGCACATCGACTGGAGCAGGCAGGGTTCGGCATCTTCCGGGTGCTGTGCATGCAAGGCCGCCATCAAGGTATTTCATTTTCTGATCCCTGGTTAGTTGAAGCAAGTTTAGATTCTTACTTTTTGACAGCTTGGATGGCGTGATTTGCTTGGACCTATCTGCAGGGCAGGTCTCGATGTCCCATTGCGTATGGGACCAAGAAAGCCGTTTGACCTTATGAGAGCAGCGCGCACTTGGGAAACATGAAAGCTCCAGATGGCTGGATTTTGGTTCGGGCATATTCGGATCCTGCAGTTGTGCCAGGTGCTTCATTCAGGTCTGAAGGTACCCTGTCACTTTACAGAAAGCTTTGGCATTGGCAGCTTTCCGTCTTATTGCAACAGCTTAGCACGACCCGAAACTTCACCTTTGGTCGCGACAGGCTCGCCAAAGCTCAGGCCTGCTGCGAGGGTCGCGCAAAATAGAAACTCAGCAATTACTATTAATACAAATACTGTTAGTCTTGCTAGCATCATTGTTATCATTGTTATTCGTTATTCTTATTACCACTATTATTGTTATCGCCGCTATCTTTTATTATTCTTGTTGCAGTCACGATTAATATTATTGTCATTCTTCTTCTTCTTACGGTTATTAAGACTATCATGAGGCATGGGCCAGCTATGCATTCTTCCTGGCAGGAGTGGCGAACAGTGTTGCAGCTGTCGCTCGGCACTGCTTTCGGCGAATGTAATAAGAATGTGGTAATAAAGATATAGTATTTACTTGGCATCTGAGTGGTGTATTGGGCGTACAAAGTTGATGCAAGGACTATGCCCAAAAAGCTCATGAAGCAAGCAAAGTCCATGCAAGTGACACAATCATACCTGGCACTTTTGCAGGCCCGTCAAGCATGTTTGTCTGTATCCCCATCTACAGCCCACTATGGAATCTCATAGCGGGCATGGCGTGAGCCTGCTCAGCCACATCGCTTGGTACCTGATGCCTGGTTTTCTCGTGATCTGTCTACGGCAAAGATCATCCAGGAAGCTGCAGCAATGTTGCGGAAAGGTTTCAATCTGACATTAAGCATGTCGGCGCCTTTACGACCTCAAAGCTCAAATCCAAAATCCGAAGCCTGCAAACATCCAATTCGAAAGCAAACGCACACCGAAAGCCCTTGAATCCCAGAGAAATCTCAAGTGTTCCGCATTCCCAAGGCAGCGCCTTCAAACCTGAAGTTTGAGCTTCGAATCTCCAACGCCTTTCACAGCAGCCCTCGTTCCGAACAGGAAGGGGCTGCCACCGAAGCTCTGCCGCCGGGAAGCCCTGGAGGCCAACCTTGGCGATCTACATTCAGGTGCATGTATACATACAAAAGATCTATGTATACCGTGGTGTGTGTGTCTTCTTGTAATTCTACCGAATCGTGGGCACCTGCACTTGTAGAATGAGTTGAGGAGTTGGAATTCTGGGCCCAGTCCGCTGGGGCCATTAGGTTTCAAGATTCCGTTTTGTTGAGGTCTGAATATTGCCGTGTTTACACCGGTGCCTGCGCGCGGGCTGCTTGTTTTGGAATGCGGTTCTTGGGAAAGCTCATCTGAAAATCGTTGGCTAGTTTGTTTGTCAAAGGTGGGGCAGACTCCGGCACGGAGAAAGAGCTGAAGCCCCCTCCTGCTTTGTCCCTTTGGTCTCGACGGCGGAGGCCCTGCTTGAGGCCCACGGGCTGGCGGCTGATGTTCAGAAGGCCATGCCCCCACATGGGAGTTAGGATCGGTGCAGTGGTATGTAGATCCGCAACCAGCGGGTGCCCTCATTTCCCAGTGCCCCCGTCGCGATTGCGGCTCAACATTTGAGGTGAAAGTTTCTCAGTTACAATTTTGAGCAGCACCCTTCCTTGATGCTACTTGGTCTTGGCGAACTTGAGTCTAGGTTTGGAGACGATCCGGAGACACTTCTGAATCAAGAGCGGAGCTTGCTTGGAGCTGTAGATTTCTAGCCAATGTGCCAAAGGAAGTTGGCAAAGCGGCTCAAAGCAAGGTGAGGACCAGCATCAAGCTTGGAAGCAAGCTTGGCTCAGCTGTGCTGCATGTCAAGGCCTCAGAGCACCCAGAGTACCTGAGCAACTTAAGGCATAGACTTACTAAGCCCTATAACCTCAGGTATAGGACAGCGAATTAGAAGGATGATTTCATATGGGAGCTGCTCAAAACTATGCAATTCCATCGAGGCCACGTCAACCGAGGCAGTCAGCCGGCTCTGCAGGCTGGATCCGCGGAAAAAATCTTGCCGCATCAAGCTGTGCATGAGCTACGGCATCATTGATACAGGGGATTAGCAGATTGGGTGGATGTGGCAGTATTGAGCTTCCAGCACGTCAAAAGCCAATGCCTGTGCTAAAATTGAGACATGCGCGCCACCTGCACATCCGCCCTCTGTGAAGGTTCTTTCATGGCCGACAGTTTGTGGGCTCCCGCGTGCCAATATCTGTCAGCTTTGCAGATGGGCAGGCCAAATTCTTGTGTTTTTGGCTTAAGGTTTGCCGCCAGCAGCTGAGCATAGTTTTCTGAAGAACCAGCGCGGGGATTGGGCGCGTCTCTCCCGCACATCTTTATCGTGTAAGTGAACAGCTTTCGGGCTTTGCCTTACGTCTGCTTCCCAAGATGGACCTTTGGAGTGGTGGCTGAAAGATGAGAGGGCTTAGGGTTGACCTGGCAGCGGCTTGAGACCACTCTTTGCTGAACACGCAGCTGCTTGATCCCGAATGCTCATATACTCAGAAATCCAGGCAGGAGGGTGAAATATCCAAAGCCCACAGCCCCGACAGTCTCCAGCCCAGAGTTCCCGACCTGTGAAAGGTCAACCGACCGTCAACGGCGAAATTCCCAGCGAAGCTTGGCGTGCCTTGCCTGGAGATTGCTTGCAGGTCTTGAGGACAATGTCCGTGATCATCGGAAGTACAGCACTTGGCATTTTCGTCAAATTAGCGATACTACTTACTGTTCTTAATGGGTTTGATGGCTTTCTTTGCGCTGTGGATGTAGTTGTATCGTAGATGCAGAGAGAAAGCTGAAAAGCAAGCATGAGTGGAAAAGATTAGTGACGGATGCCCCCTGCTCGAGAGTCATATCCTGACTGAAGCAGATGCAGGAGCCAAAGCGCATCAACAGTGAGATCTTTGCGGCAGAAGGCCAGGGAACGAGTAATGCCGGAACTTCTGATTTTGAGTTCGCAGGAGGCATGACATGGACTCAGGAGTGTATCAGCTAAGCTGGAGCTGTTTTTTGGAGCCCGCATCCGGCATTCAGGAATTAGCGCAGCAATCAGGTTTAAATCAGGCTTGCATACGCAGCATGCTTCATGGTCTGCTTTCGAGTCTCGTGCGAGTAGTCCAGTGATGGATGCTTTAGTAGGTCTGTTGGTGAAGCACCTTCTCAGACGATGGAACTTTCGTTGCACCGCCTCCGGGTTTGGAAGACCTTGCCTGAGCCCCAGAGCTAATGATAAAGACCATATAGAAGCGTAGAGCATTACAGTTTTAATTGGGCTCGACTACGGGTTTGTGTAGGAGTATGTTCCTGCCAAACCTACCCTTTGGGTATGGGGCCGGGAATCGTTGAGTCGGACGAGTCCTGTGGATGAAGGTATGGAAAGAGTCGGATTCCCCTGGTCTTGGTAGAGGCGTGAAAGCGATACAACTCGGAAAACCCGGTGTTGCTTTGAATTTCTGTCCATCGAGAGGCCAATCTAGCAGGCCCACTTAAAGAGTCCTTGTTAGCTAATCTGATTCTAGAAGGTGAGGGGCCCTTGTAACTTTCTCAGGCGCTTCGTTCTCCCAGCTGGGGGATGCAGATGCCTCTCGTCTCCAAGTAGCATGTTCCACAGGGATCAGGAGTTTTGAGTGCGGTTGCAGCTGTGTTGCACGTTTCTTGCGCTGTTTTGCACTACCTTGTGGTAGGGCAGAGGCTTGCGCAGTGGAATCACTTGGATGATCGTGCATATACTCTGTCATGCAGCCACCAGCTGAGCCAACTACAACATCACCTGGAGTCAGTATGAGGGGGTGGGGGGGCAGCTTTGGGCATATCGGTTACCATTAAACAAAGTGCTTGTCCACATGACCTAGAGGATTTCTTGACGGCTGCAAAATGTTCAGGATGTAAGTTTACACAGTTGAGACATAATGATATGCAATCGAACAGACTGCCTTTTAGGAGCCACTTCAGCCTCCCCAAGCAAAACTCGGATTGGCGAAAACCTTTTACACAGGAATCCGCGTGCTCCCCAGCAAACTCCAGCATGACGAGGCCTGCCTACGCATAAGAGCGAACCTCATCGAAGCTCGAACAGGACAGGCCTCAGCAAAAGGGCATTAGAGGTGGTTTCACGTGATCGATAACTTGAAGTTTCTGTTGATGTTTTTGCAAAGAGGTTGGAGCACAAGCAGCGCTTTCAATTTTTGGCTTCTGATGTACTCTAACAGTGTCTGGAAAATCATGCTCTGCCTAGGCTGCCACAAAATAGAGGATCTTCAAGCCCAATAAGTGCAGCACCCGATTCGTATCTACAAAGCTTCCCGCTAGGCTCTGCCAAGTAGGTTGCAACCCCACTATGACGAACCCGATGATGATGCAGATCATAGAGCTACGACACTTGAATGCGGTTGACCTAAAGGCTGGCTGAGCTGAAAGTCTGCCACCAGTACACAAGCTAGACATTTGCAATCCTTACGTGCCTGCTAAAAGTTGGTGCGTACTTGGCTCATCCAAACAGACCCAAACGCAGGACCTCGCGGGAAGCGGTAAAAACCGTTTTGCTCCACATGATACTGACTTTTTGAAGGCGAAGGAGGAACAGCAATTTAAGATTTCATCTTGCATTCAAGGCTATTAGATCTTGTGATTTGTCAATCTTGCTTCAACTTCAATCTTGCTTCATCCTTCGTCTGTCTGAGCGCGCTTGGTAGGCCAAGGGCGAGAGTTGTCCAACCCCCAAGTTTCTATTGGGGCGGGTGCAGTTGGCGGCCCTCCGCAGGGTGGTTGTTTCAAGAGTTTTTGATATGGCCAAGGGTCGTGCGTTTTGCTACTGCTTTTGCTGACTGGCTGCCCTTATCGGTTTCGACGTACAAGTCATACAAGTTTGAACATGCACAAGTTCCGACATTTTCTGATGTCTGTACAGTGATGCCCTGCTCATGATGCAGTAGTTCAAATGATGTAGGGCTCTGAGGAAATCTGCTCGGCTGCGAAGACTCTAATTAGTGGACAGGTTGTAAGACATATTCTCAATCCTCATGCTCATTCGATCACAGTATTCTCAATGGTATTCGTATGCCAAGCGGCAAGCACACTTGATTCGAAGCATCTTAAGGACGGCTTTTGGAATAGCCCAAGCGAAGACAAGAAATGCCCGAAGTCGCTTCAGCCGATCAGGGATGGCCAAGGGGCCGAGCAGATTCCTCGCCTGCTTTTGCCAACGACTTTTTCTGCATTTTCTTCTCCAGACGCCTGCATATATGCCATGGAGACCCTGCAACATCAAAGCTTAGAGATTCTTGTAGCAATGTCTCCAGAAGTGTTAAACACCTCAGTCTTACGGATAGGGTCAGGCTCCACCTTGCTTCGTGGAAACTGCGCTAAGCATACCAAGAAATTTTAGGCAGCCTGCAATCTTTGGGCAGGGACAGTGTCTTTGGACTCAGGCCGTGTAAGAGAAGCATTCCAGGATATGAGATTGATGCAGCTATGGCAGTACACGGTGGCCAGGGTACATCTGTACTCTTCATGTGAGATGCTAGCTTCCTTTGGAAAGTTTCGGGTAGCTGCGAACTAGCCTGGTTTTACGATGAGATTGATTCGAGGATTGTCCATTTTAGCGACACGCTTTGTGATATGCAGGTGTCTGTGACACCACGCACCTATCTTCTTTAGCGCAAGGTGGGCGTTCATGAAGGACGTCTTCCACGCATCATACTTCATGGGTTCCGCCCCCTTTCATGCGGCAACGGTAGGTTTCGCATCTGCCGGGTAGAGGGGAGGCTGCAAGTCCTCAATGGAACCTCCAAAATTGTAAATTTTCGCCGCCACAGGCTCGATTTGAATGTAGTATGCGAGTTGTAAAATGCCGCTGCAGTGTGGAATGACACACGTATGCTTCGAGCATTCTTTGATACCACTTGATATTGACAGAACTTGAGAGTGTTCAAGTTTGGACATATCGTATAGCGCTGTGGAGTGTTGTGAAATTCTCAGTTTCCTTCTCAAGCTCTAGATCACAGCAGTCTGTGGCTTTGAGTGCTTCGCCGGCCTCAGCTCTGAACCCTGAGCTCCAACAGCCTGAAGTCCTGAAAGCCCAAGCATGCGAGAAGTATAAGCCCAGCGCTCTCAGGCCCACTTGCCCTCGCGAGTGGCGCCTCTGAAGCGCCGCTTGGAGTCCCTCGGCGATGCTCAAAAGTGGTGCTGGTGCTGGTGGTGGTGGTGGTGGTGGTGGTGGTGGTGGTGCTGGTGCTGGTGGTGGTCGCAGTAGCAGTAGCAGTAGCAGTTAGTACTGGTAAAAGTAGTAGTCGTCGTAGGAATCGCAGCGCCAGTAGTGCTAGTTCTGAGTAGGGGTGGGACAAGGAGGAGTACCGCGACTACAGTAGCCGCTACCTCTAATGGTCATCAATTTAGTCAAGCAACAGCCGCTGCCGATTGTTGAACTAACGGAAGCCCTATGCAATCCTAGGTTACGTAGAGACATGTCTTTGAATTTGACTAGTCAAAATGAAGTAGGCTTGAACTCGGACTTGCTTTTCATTGAAGGCTTAAGGACGCTTATGGGCTGCAAAGTCTCGAGTTGCTCCTGGGCATAGGCTAAGCAGGGACCTGCTCTGGGATTCTGGGATGGTTCTTCTTGTAATTTTGCTCAGATTTGATCCCCCAATGCGGAATGGTCATTTTTTGTAGGGCCCTCGTGCAACGAAATCATGTACAACCGTGAAGGTACGGGAATTGAATCAACTTGTAGTGCCTGCCTGGGTCTTCGGAAGGCTTGTGCATGCCCAATGGTTGGGACTTGCAGACGGTAAAGTCGTCGTAACCCCCACCGTGTCCCACCTCTCCCAGGGTAAGTGCAGCAAAGCCCCAAGACCAGGTCCCTGGCGGCGCGCTTCGATGGCCAGGCCAGGGTAAAAGCAATTTCTCAGAGAAGTCAAAGTCAGAGGGCTCTGGGGTGCAGACCTGAAGCTTGGGAAGCTTGCGGCCGCCCAAATTATGGATTCTTATCCTGAGACAGCTCGGGGCCCTTGCATAGCCTCGCAGACCTGCGTTCTCACAACCTGCCAGTTGACAGTCATTCTCAACCAAGTCAAAAAGAACTTGGGGGGATTCCTTTATTAGACCTATGCCCAAGTTGAGAAGAAGGCCAACCACAAACCTTGCAACTCCTGCTAGAAGCCTTGTTGTAGCAGCGCTGCCATGCTTGCAGCCTTTGCGGGAGCCATTCAATTTCGGGTCCTTCGTCCCGGGCAACCCTCTGAGGCAACCGCGGCAGTGTTTCAGTTTCGATTGGATTTCAGAATCTACACTTTAAACATGGCGTCTTTCTATTGAGGAGGTAGAACATGAGAGGAACCAGTGATTCAGATTGCAGAGGTGCTGCTTTGGGGCTCATGGTTGGTTCAGCCTTCAGCACTTGATTCGGGTATTCTTTCACAATTCTCGAGAACTTGATTGGGGCGCGCTAGTTCCAACGTTCAAATTCTCGTGTATTTGGCGGTCCTGGCAGCCTAGCATTGCAATCGCAAGTTTCCATGTGACATTGCTTAGGCGCCATTGTCCGGTTTGTTGCCATAAGTTGTACAAAGGACGCCCTTTTCAGTTGCATCTTCTCAGTTCTGACCTCTGCTCTCTTGTCAGTGCGCTTCTCCGCACGGAGTCACCAATGTGAATTGTCAGATGTTGTTTGACAAACGTCATCTGTTTAGCGTAAGCATGCCCCCACCGACCATTCTTCAATGCTCTGGCTCCGATGGCAGGCCACAATCATCCATCGCCTTTTGTGTGTGTGGGGTGCAGCAAACATTGGTTGCACGTCCTTTGGCCCGCTGACAATCTGCAAGGCGCTATGACTTCAGAGGCGCACTGCCACCTGTTGCTTGCATGTGGGTTTCTGCAGCAATGAAACGCGCCGTGTTCAGTAAGGTCACGTTCAGGCACTGCAACCCTGAATCCTAGAGACCAAGCTGTGAGCCACACCAGTCCTCACTTCAGGCCACAAGGCGAAGCCGTGCAACCTGCCTAAAAAAAGGAACGACTCAGGCCTTCCATTGAGGAGTTGATAGCGGAGGCCCCAAGCCTGAACATCCTAGTGCACGGTGTTGCGGTCACAAGCTTGCCCTGCATACGTCTCAAGCAATTAAGCGTTAAGAGGTCTGGCCCAGAGATTGGAGTCTCTTTTTCCGTCATCTGTGCCGGTGCCTGAGCGCTTTTAGCAGGGGCTGAATCCAGAGTTGACGGGACCCTCTCATCCGCAACGGTCATGTCGTTGAGTTCGAGGTTCCGGGTTTCGTGGTGTTGGCGCTCTGAGCTTCAACCATCTTTTGTTGGCCAGGGCCGGAGGACAACTAGGGAGCGGTAATTGGATTGCGCGTCTTTGAGTTTGGTTGAGCCGTTTACAATGCCCATCAGCTTCATGAGTTCTTGCCTGTGGAGATCCCATATTACAAGTTCGGCGTTTCCTGCGCAGGACAGAACTTGGAGTCTCAAGCCTGTGTGCCCGGCCAACAGTAAACGAGGTAACCCGAACCAGGTGGGCGTAACAGGAACCAGGCCGGAGTGCGTAACAGGAACTGCCTCGCCACGTAACCAAAACCATCCCGTGATGTAACAGGAACCTGCATCTCAAATTTTCCACCAAAATGTCAGGATGCTCCACGTGTGAGTGGGGTTCCAAACTGGAATGTCACCACACTGTACGCAACGGAAAACAAGTTGCGAGGACGCTCCGCGCGATAGCACGGTTTCAAGCTGGAATTCGAGAATGCTCTACGCGAGGCGCAACTTCGCAGACACCAAAAATTAGCAAGGATGCTGCGCGCGAAAGCACACTTTCCAGCCCGAATGCCAGTACGCTCCACGCGACAGCATTACTTGGGGCTGTTGCGTGGGGCGTGCCGCTGGAAATCGTGCTCTCGCATGCAGCCCTCACTATTTTTTCTCGAAGTCGCGCAGTCGCATGCAGCCTGGTCACATTCGCGGTGGGCACTGTTCTGGCGTGGAGCGCAACTTGGGAAACCTCGGCGAGGAAGCTCCATGCGAGAGCACAGTTCCCAGCAGAATGCCAGGATACTCCACTCGAGGGGACTCTTTCCAGCTGGAATTACAGCGCGCTCCACGCGACAGCGCAACTTCAGAGAAAGTAGCCAGGACGCGCTACGCGAGAGCACGATTCTCAGATGGACTGCAAGTATGTTCCATGTAACTGCCCAACTTTGACATGCCGAGGACGTAGCCTACGGGATCTAGTTCCGAGCTCAAACTTCAGGCCCACAGTTTTGAGTCTCGGCATGTCTCGGCTAATCATCAGGCCGACTTCCACGAACATGCAGAAAGAAAGCTGTGTATTCCTAGCAGCATGGATTTCGGTGTGCGGTGGGGTCAGATGTACGCCCAGTTCCCGGTCTAGTGTGTGCCCGAAGCGCGTCCGAATTGAGGTTCGAGTGTACGCCCTTCCTTGCTGCAGACAGTAACAGGACAAGAAGTGCATAACAGTATAGACGTAGGAGTGGTCGGAATTGACAGTAGTTGTGCTGCAGTCAGGCCTTTTCGTCTGCCTTGCGGCTTCATTGACAGCGGAAACGCGCCCGCGGCGATGTTGAGGATGCTGAGGATGCTGGCACCGTTCGCCAGCATCATCAGCTGGCCTTTCTGTGCCCTTTGGCCTGTCCTTGAGTCCAAGCTTTGCTTTGGCCCAAGGCCTTGGGGCTAGAATCCGTGCTCATGATGCTTTTCTGGGGTCTTGAGGGCCCTTAAAATCCTTCTAAAATCCATCCGTGTGCTGGGGGGAGCTTGAAAAGCGTGGGTGTGTTTAGGGTGGCAAAGCGGACCCGAATTCTGCTGATGCTCGACTCTGTGACGGCTTTTTGGCGTCTGATTAGGGCCTAGGGCTTTGCGATCACGACTTTCAGCCAGTCTTTGAGTCCCAATTCAAGAACCGATTTGTATATCGATATGATCTTGTGCGGCTGAACTACCTCACTGATGGTGTTGATGAGGATGACAATACGGCAATGATGATGATCATGATGATGAGGATGATCATGATGATGATGATGATGATGATGATTGATATAGAACAGTCTGTTTTGGTGACGTCTGTGATGACGTTCATGAAGGGTGCGATCATGGTCGAGCCGTCATTCCGAGCGATGCTTCATGATGATGACGGTGATACCACCCGCTTGGTGTGTGGTTGATGATGTTGGTGACGAGGATGATGATGGGTGCGATGATGTATATGCGGGTTGAATCCGACTCCCGCAATCCTGACTAACTTCTTATCCTGAGCCTCAGACCCCATGGTTGCTCTAGGTAGGTAGCTATATTGAATTAGGGTGACCGCCGGTTGGTTGGAATTTAATGTGACCGCCCGACAGAAGGGGGGTGAGGGGCTGGGAGTGTTATTTACAGGTTGGCCACACGGCTGCCTGATGCGGTCAGCTGCGGCTTCAGCTGCAGGTTCAAGCCGTGTCCATCTTCCCGTCGCCCGTTCCCGCAAGCAAGGAATCCCAGTTCCCGTTGCGTCCCTGTTGCAGCTCCCGTTCCGCCCCGGCCCGGTTCCCGTTACACTCTTCACCTTTAAGCCTGGCCAAGGCCCACCGCACTGGAAGCAGATGAGGAGCATGTTGGCTTGTGCTGGGGGTCATGGCTTTTAAGACTCGATTTTCGGAATGCACGTTTGCCGTCAGGAAGCAGCGGAAAGGTAAAGCCCCAGTCTGGCATGAGTAGCCAAGATATTCATGTGCACAGCCGGTTTTGCCATCCAGCAAGAGCGGGATATCTCAACAGATGCCTATCCTACATAATTATTCCCCGCACTGCATGATTTTCCCCGTTACGAGAGGGGGATCATCAGCACATTGGTTGGAACATGCGCAGCCATTGTCCATTTCTGTTTGACTGGGATGGAGGGTCACGCCCATGCCAGCAAAAAAGCCGAATTCGCTGGAACTTGCAGGAGATTTCATCGACAGACTGTTCTCGGGAGCGGCTGGCAGGCTGGACACCGTCACGCTGCTGCCTGATAAGCCTGAACTCTCGGTTCTGAATCCAATAAGACCTCTGACTCAAGCCAGTTCCAAATGTCAATCAACCTGTTCTTGGCTTCGGGCTTGGTTAAGTGCACTGAAGGTGCAGATGAGGCGTGCTCAGAGGACTGTTGAGGGGGCCAATGTTGCCGTGCGAGGGGCGGTTGAGACGTGACAACTCTACGTAGCTGATCTGGATTCTTTGGCTTGAAGAGGAATGCCCAATTCCACGAACTTGCAGGGCTCCCTGTAGTGCGCAAGACAGAATAGTCAAGAAGGTGCATTCTTTCCTGGGTACATATTTTCACAATCGGCTTTGAAGTGCAAGACTGCATGCAACCGTCTACTGCAAGCAAGGGTGAAAGGGCCATGGGCCCGGCTTGATATGCGAGAGGAGCCTTTGGTCTCGCGCATGAGATGTATGTAACGCGGGCCTGGTGTCATCCATCACAGTATCACAGGGCATAACAAACCATGGGCCCTTCAAGCAGAAGAACAGTTCGTTGAATGGTGACAAGGACGAAGAGCTTTGCTGCCGCATCTGTCACTTGACAGCGGCAGAGCCAGAAGCTGAGAGATCGTGGAGCTTAGCCGAGACAGCCAGTCAGCAAGTCCTTGTTGCTGCAGGTCATTTTCAACTTTTCATGTCAACGTCCCTTTAGTTGATGTGCTTGGCTTGGATGCTATACCCAGAGCCCGTCCAATGACAAGGAGCGGCGAGCCCCTGATCGAGCCTTGCCGATGCGCTGGTACCATTCGCTGTGCTCACTCGAGTTGCCACTAGTCAGATTTCATGCTGTTATGCTGTTGTTTTGCTTTTGTACAGTGCCTTCATGCCTTGAGGGCTTGAGGCGTTTGCTCCGGTTTGCTTCGCATGCTGTGTTCCTATATTCATTCTTGTGGCATTGAAGCAGGTAGCCAGACAGACAAGTTGTAAGTGTACTGGCCCGTGCTGGAACTCGGGCGAGGCCTCAATTCCGCGGATATTCCACGACCTTCAAACAAAGCACGTGAAGCGAAGCAGGCAAAACAGTCTTCGTGTCGTCCAAGGCCTCATCGATTGGTTGAGGCACACGGGCACCGTCGCGCAGAGTGAGTGGCGCCCGGTGCCTGGGGATGATGCGAGCCGGAGCTTTGCCAAAATGGGGCTCTAAACATCTCCCGTGCAAGAATCTGGAACCCCAAACCTTGCATCCATCGAGGCTGCGATCTCTGCCTCGACGTGTTCCGAGTGCGTTCAGCGCCTGCCGGCGTGCCACCTGGTCAGAAGCAGGGAGCCCCAGACCCCTGGAAGCTGCTTTGGTTGTTTGCTAGGAAGGCGGTGAGGGCTCAAGTCCCTGTGCAACGCGCAGAAGATTATGCTGTCAGGTTGGGACTCGATGTTTTGCCTTGCGGACAGAAAACGGCATTTTTGGCTTCAAGCGAGTGCCACCAGGTAAACCGCCTGTGTTTCGTGACCCTGTCGTCTGTGCAGAGGCATGTTGTCTCAGCAAACCGTACTGTCCAGACGCATGTTGTCTCAGCAGAGCGTACTGTTGAGCAGAAGCCTTCATTGCCATGGCCAAGAGCGCTGAAGGTTTACGTAAAGTTTTCTTAGAGAAAGTCAGCATGGTTTTTAGTTCCAAGCTGGGACTAGTACACTGTCATACACCGTGAGACAGTGCGCTGACGCTAGGAGAATAGTTTCCTTGACTCATTTGAGGCTCCTCCGGCGTTCTCTGTTGGAGTTTGTGGATTTCCAAATCTCAACAGAGCCAGGCCCTCAGAGGTGGCCTGCGGCATCCTCCCTGCAAAGAGTCATTTGCTGCAGTTTCCGGTGTTTTGGATCTGGCAACTTTCGTCCGAGTCCGAGCCATAAAATTATTGCGCTTGATTTAGCAGCTGTATAGATGATTGAGTGCAGGTGCACAACGAGCTACCTTTGGACAGCTCAAAGTCCTTCCAAGTCACCCTTCGTGGATTTCTGCCCAGAGCTGCAGAGGTGCTCCGGATGGGTGGCAGTTCTCCTGACTTCCATCTCACAGACGATTACGAGCTGTCTCTGCCAGCAGCTCAGAGAGCCAGCATTCGTGTCCTAAACGCCAAGCCATCACCTTACTTCAGTTAGACCCTTTGCTTGGGGCTTGTGAGGCCGTGCTTCTTTTACGCTTCAGATTAGAAACTCAGGAAGGAACTAGATTTCTTGCACGCGTGCGGGACAGTACAGAGTGACCCCGAAGTCGTAGCAATTTCTGGTTGTTCTTGAAATAAGAGGGGAAATGACTCGCACGAAGTCGTAACGATCTGAGTCCTTGTGGTGTTGCTGAGGAATGTGTGCCCATCCACCAACGCTGAACTATGCCCTAAATCCGAAGCCAAATCAAAAGCCTCACCACCCACAACACCCAGCAGTGCTCGGCAGTACAGATTCATAAGGGGTGTAGGTCAGGGGTATGGCCCGGGGTAACGCTCGCGACATTGCCGAGGGTGCTTAGAGACTGCGAATGCAAGACATCCTGATGACCTCCCTCACCCTTCCCCTCACCTCCCTCCGGACTTGCTTGGACTTCTTGGCTCTTGCGTTTACAGGCTCCATACAGAAAAGTTCTAGCGAACCCCAAATAACTTAAAATCTTCTTAGTTGCTGCGACATGCTTGCAGAATTGGCGCGTTTCTCTGGGCTTCAGGCTAACTGTTGTGACTTTCGGTCAGTTGTTCTCCAGGAAGCAACCATGTGGCACATCCTGTTGAAACCTGGTTGTTGACAGCGTCCACATGGGGAAGGCGCATTTAATATTGTCATGACTACACCGGAAAAAGTCGTAACGAGCGTCTTCTTGCGGGAAGCATGTCCCCGTTGCAATTGTTGCGTCTTTAGGGTCTGACTGGAGTTAAGATACAGAATTCGCTGCCAAAATATCCCAAACTCTAGGACCACTGATCGCTGAAGGCAAGCTTGGAGATTTGAAGCATTTGCCATTTGCTCCTCATCCCAGGCTTTGCGTTTGCCAACATGCTGTACCTGGCCAGATGCTCAGTTTTTCACTACCCCAAGCAGTTTTGCTCTGCCATGCAGAAAACCGTGCTGCCCAGGTGCTTTCCTTCAGCAAGATGGTAGCAGTGTTGATTTTCAAGAGTGCTCAAGCTATACTGTTCCTTCTCGTGGCTTCAGGTGGCGAACGTCGTCCTGATGCCCGTTCCGGACTTCGTATCCGTCTTCCTCATCTGGCCTCTGGCACCTCCAGCTGCACTTGAGCAAATGATGCTGGGCTACGTCTCTGGGCTTGGGGCCTCAAGGATTGCGAGCCTTTGTTTTGAGATCTTGTGGGAGCGACCAATCCACCACGTCAGAGGTTGGGGGGTCGAAGTTTGCCTTCTCAAGGCAAGCATGATCAGCCTGAACAGAGAGAACAGCGAGCCGTGTCCTGACAAATGCTCAGTGGAGTCACGACAGTGGAGCCACCCCAAGCGCAACTAGATTGTCAGCAAAGAGTCCTTCCTGTCGCAATCACAGGCACTGCCAGCCATGGTGGTAGACTTGGGATCGCTGATCCTGTACGCCATGCTGGCCCTCATGAAGGCCAATGAAGAAAAATGAATGTTCATCGTTGCAAGGACAGGAAGAATCATGATAGTCTTGTCTGAGTAGACAGGAACCCACAGGTGCTGGGTGTCGTAGCCATAATCTATGAACACGAGGCTTGATATTTGTGCAGGCTTCTTTCTGGATTTGGAGGTTTCTGGATCTGCTTGTGAGGGGTGATCAGGTCCAGTGCGCCTTTGAACGGCATGATGCTATGCCTGAAGCGCGTCAAAGACACGAAGCGTACAATGTAATATCCATTGACACGGGGCAGGGGGGGGTCAGATTTGCAGGGTTGGCGAAGACGATTTTCGAAGACGATTTTTGCACCCTGCCGCTCGGAGGGCGAAGACGAATTTGTTGGCGAAGACGATTTTCGAAGACAAAATTCGTGCCGAAGACGATGTTCGAAGACGATTTTCGGGCCCTTTTTGCTGGGGCGCGAAGACGAATTAGCTGGCGAAGACGATTTTCGAAGACGATTTTCGGACCCCTTTGACCGGAGGCGAACCTGTGTTTTTTGGAGCCTTTTTTTGCTGGGGTGCGAAGACGAATTAGCTGGC
>CAJNIZ010029324.1:11203-28831 GCA_905231905.1 Symbiodinium pilosum | reverse complement strand
AGCTTCAGGAATAAGATCTTCAAAAAGAGCTTCAATGCGAAAAAGAGCGTCAGGGACTGGGCGAAGGCGAAATGTGCAGAAAAAGAGTTTCAGGAATAAGAGCTTCAAAAAAGAGCTTCAAGGGGGATTACACGGAGGTTCGTTCCGCCTGGCATCACGCACATTTTTAGGAAGTGGCTGCAATCCTGCGAAGAGATTAAACTAGAAGGCAGGGCCCGGTAATATAGCCATGGGTAGTTGCAAAAGAGCCAGGTCCTGTGTTGCAAAAAAAAAGGCTTCAAAAAAAGGCGTCAAAAAAGAGCTTCAACGCAAATTAAGGCTTCAGGAGCCCGACGAAGACGAAATTCCCCAAAAAGAGCTTCAAAAAAGAGGCTTCAGAGCTTCAACCAGAAAAAGAGCTTCATGTTGTCCGTCGGCCGAAAAAGAGCTTCAAAAAAGAGCTTCAGTGGTGGTGCGAAAATGACCCCCCCGTTCCCGTGTCCCTGTTTATAATATCATTGCATCTTGGCAAGGAGATAGAATGTTTATTGCGCAGAGCACGCTAGCTGGCATCCCTTCTGAAGAAAAAATGCGCCATGCCGCAGTAAAAGACACAAAGACGTGTGGGAGAATGCTACTCACAAATACCGGAGACCACAATTGCGTATTGTCTCAGGACTGAAGCAGTGCCATTTTCTTTTCATGCGAGGTCATTGGATTTTTAGTGTTTGCTAAGACCCGGGGATTGTGGTAAAGTCACAGTGCGTTTTAGCCGTACAGAGGAAGCGTACTCATCTATTTGTGTACTTTGCGTTCGGGTTGGTGTGCACGTGGTAGTCACTGAGCTTGGTTGAGACCAGAATGTGAATAGAGCTGGATGAAGATCCAGGCTGAAAAGGAGCTTCTTGGCAAGGTCTTCAGGTTTTTGGCCACGTAGACAAAAGGCGGCGCAACATCGTTGACAATCCCCGTCAATCCTGTTATGCCACAGCAACGTTGCATTCCCAAAACGCTGAGATTTGCCGTTGAGGTGTCCATGCTGTGGAGCACGGGTTGCAGGCGCTGACAGCGCGTTTTGTTCACATCCAGGATGGGAACTGCTAGTGTCCATTTCAGCCATTTACTGTAGCTGGTCCCCAACACGTTCAGTGTCTCAACGCCGCTTTGCCAGTTAATTTTAACCTCTCAAGGTCAACCAGAAAAAATGGACCCCCAAATCAAGCCGGTGCTTTGGGGCCTTCCTTGGAGCGCTTGGGGGGTATGTGGCTTCAAAGGGCATTTTGTGTTCCCTTCTGGGCGGCTTACAACCTATGTTGCCATTTTCCCCGTGCACGGCAGTCCTTGGATCATGAAGGGGCATTTAGATGGGATGCTCGTAGATCAGATCCTATACAGAATTCTTTGCTGTGGGGCCTGCTGTTAGATGTGGTGTTAGTGTCATATTATGTGTTGTGCCTCAAGAGGCTGTACGATCAAGTATGAGTCGCACCACAGGATCTGTACGTACAGTGCAGGAAACGAGCGCTCCTACATACCATGAAGCAAAAACCTAGTACATGAACTGAAGCAAAGAACATGTTTCGCAGCAGGATCTGATCTTAAGATTGTCAGAAACCTGTCAAAAGTTAGGTGAATACCTCTAGAAGAACTGCAAATCAGCAAATCCGGAGGCATCCCCTCCAGGCATGGTGTATGGTGATTTAACATTCCAGGACGTCTACATACAAGATGCTAGCTACTTGTACAGCAAAGCAGTTCATTGCTGAAATCCTAAGGCCTGTCATCTGGTGTGACATCCACGAGCAGCTGCTGATTTGGGCAGTCCCTCTCTTAGATCTTCCGAAGCCCTTCTTTAGCGAAGATCCTGAGCGATCCGGGATTTCCGAAATGCAGTCCATCCTTCAGGAGAGGCCGTATGGTGAAAAAATTGCGGCTACTTGGGGAATGAACTCTTAACAGGAAGCTTCAGTGCCTAGACCGAGTGCTGATCAGTTGTCCAGGCAGAGACCATGACGTTGCTGTTCAACTTCCGGCTGTCAGGACTCATGGTCCGATGCCAAGCGCTTCAGAGCTTGGGACACACGGGATTGGTGTTTTGGATGCTTCAGTGGTAGAGTAGAAATACTGAGGTGCGGTGTTCTGAATCTGGTTTGTTTGCTTTTCAATGATGCGATCTCAACTCCTCTCCCAAACTACTTGCATTGTGCCGGCAGTCCCGAAAATCCGAGCCTCAACAAAAAGTTGTGCAGAGTCGGTGCTGCCACTGTGATGCAACTGTAACCCCTCTGCCCTAAATTTCGGTCAAAATGTTCAAACCTCTCAATCACCGTGGTGTCCAAAAGGGAGTGTGTGAATATGGCTATCCTCCTAAACTTCCAACACATGCAGCCTTGAATCTTTGGGACCATGGCAGCTCACTGCCATATTTCGTTGCTACGCCTTCGCGGATTCGGGCACAGGGGTTGATCCCGCAGTGGTCAATTTGTCGTTCTGTGACGAAATTGATTACAACCGTTTGCTTCGGCATTCCCGCACGGTTTGCTAGCTGTTCTTGTGCACGGGTACGGCTATGATGTAAGGAGCTGAACTGGACGCATGATTCCTTGGCAGGCCTTGATTGGTTACTTCACTGCCGATCACCTTTGCAGGCCGTTGTTCTTTGGGTTTTCTGTCTGCTTAAGCCAAGTGAAGGGAGTAAAAGGGCTACCTGAGTCGTTCTGCTCATCACAAACATGGATTCACCAATTTCACGCCCTTGGCTCCACCGTCACGCTGTTTGTCCGAAGAGTATGTGGCGTCTCTGCAAAACCCCGCATCATTTATGCATATCGTGGTGAGACGTCGCGCTTGTCATTTATCTGCCCAGCCAACATACAGGGCGTCAGACAGGAAACCTTACACTGATGCAGGATCTTGCTGGGGGCCAACTTGCTCGTGGCAGGCATCTTACTTCAGCTCCTGCAAAGCAGCACAGCTCAAGAGTCGGAGACAGAATGACAGCATGCATTTTTGGTTTGTTCATGTTGATAGAGTCTGATAGAGTTGACGGCTGACGGTGCCTGCTCCGAAACGCTGCCGGACGTAAAAGATGAAAGCCTAGAGTTAAAGCAGCGTGACATTCAAGATGAAAGCGGGGCGCATTCTCTCTCCAAGGTGCCCTGTCGCCTTCTGGGAGCTGATTGGGGCATCCTCTCCATCACCAATCTCACGTTGGGCGACAGCAGCCCCATCCACATCCTCAGGCACGGGAGTTTGGGTGGGATGAAGGACTCACAATCAGCACGCTCCTCAACCTTCACAAAGCTCGGTTCCTCCAAAAACAGCACCGAGCAATAGTCCCAACTTGACCTCGCGCGTCAAAACGCCCTAGAGTAAACTCAAAGGTTCATCAAACCCCTTGTTAACAGGGCCATGTCTTACCTAAGAAAACGTCATCCTTCAAAGCCTTTAGAAGCAAATACCATGGCGGTAAGCGCTTTAGAACCCACGACAGCAGAGGAGGAACTGCTGAAATGCGGGCAAAGTCTGCCTCTGACCAGTCTTTAAACGGAAGCACAGTTGTGTTTGGGAGAACTTGCAGCTGCCATGATGGGCCGCCCGAAGCAGCCTGAAGCTGGCAGGAGGGCCATGTACAGCTCGGGTACGTATCAGGCCGTGGGGGTCACAGCCTCAGTTTCAGCAGCGGTGCCGGCACCAATCATAGTCAGCGTGCAGCCTGCAGGCTAGACTGCCCTGCATTTGCGGGATAAACTTGCATGGGTCTCACGTCTGGGGTTTCTACGGAGTGCATGAAGGTGAAGTTGGGCCGCCGTACGTAAAAAGCGGATCCAGTTTTGAAGAGACTCGGCAAATAGGCTGCGGACTGAGCGTGCAGCAAACAGAAGCCTTGATTGTTGAAAGATGCAAAGGCAACACGATCACATCTCAAAATTTATGGTCCTATGAACTCAATGGAAAAAAAAGGAGCCAGTTTCAAGTTCCTTTCAGTCTCTGGCCAAAGGTGACGTCTGCGTTGACAAACCTCCTCGCTCTGGTCCTAATCCTGAAGGCAAGCTTTCGCGCCACACCCTGACTGCTTTGAAGCGAGCCGATCTACGTACCAGAAGGGCTATGGCTACGGGCTAGACAGACTTCATTGAAATGCGATCTTGCCTCTTCTTGAGGTCTGACGCTCTGGACTGGTTGTTGGATTCAAGAATCTCTCTCTTCGTATTCCGCACTTGCTGCGTAAGAATCCTGTTGTTCGCCTGTCAGGACCAAGCCTCAAACTCTGGAATCTGGAAGAGTATTTAGCGCATAATCATAACATTGATGTTAAGAGTCTTGGCTGGAACATGAGGAAAGGGAGGATTGCGCCGCTTAGTCGTTGATGTTGGGTGTTCCGCAGGGATGGACACGCAAAAGTGCAAGAAAGAGTTGAAATGGCATGGTGTTGGTTTGGTATACGTGCCTGGTGGGCTGACTTTGAAATCGCGATACTGAATCTGAGAACAGGTCCTTGGAATCATCACAAACTGCCTTCAGCCGGAGCATTTGGGTACAAGCGGCAGAGGAACTGATGAGGTAACGGGTGCTGCTAGACACCTACTTGCGGAGACAGGCTGCTTTCCTGGACGGTCGCTCTGTCCCTGTGGCGGTCCTCCCTGCTGAGGGCAAGAAGCGTCACTGAGCGTTCAGCTGAGGTTCTAGACTTGACTGTCTGCAGAAGCCTGTAAGCACATTGACATGATCCTGCAAGGCATTCCAAAGCTCGGTTTTGTTTGACATGCGGCCATCAGAAGCTGTAGTGTAACGCAATGCACCAGAACTTCAGTTCATTGATAGAATGTTGACTTGATAAGCAAATCGGAAGCCGAGAGAAAGAGCTGCATCCTACAATGCAGCCCGGCAAGAGCCCAAAAGCTTTTGTTTCACCAGATTCAGACGCGCGCTTTTCTCTCCAGCGCGAAACGCTGTCCAAGCGACAAGAATTGGCGTATCATTTAGAGCAAGTGATGGCTGATGTTGGGTCTACCGACTCAGCCCCTTTCTGTTTCTGGGTCATATTTGTAGCCAGATCAGACAAGCAGGTCCTTGTTTCGCTAGACTTCAAGCCCACATTTCACTGGGCAGGACGGTGGAGGAATACCACTGCTATGTGCCGCGTCAGAAGTTCTGACCGCATTCCAGCAGGCGCTGGTAACAGAACCACAGATACTTGGTTTGGGGTAATGGGACTTGTGCGGGGTGAAGCGGCGTGGCTGTGGCTTGGTTCAAGTTAGGACTTTTCCCATTTCAAGGTTGTGCTGGTATGTGCTGGTGGTTCTGAAGCGAGTGCAGAAAGCCGTGGCATGAAAGAACTGGCAGGTCCTTGTAAGTTAAATACACGGCCGCTTTGAAGCGAGAACGGGCATGTGATGCGCTGGATGGGTGTGGTATAAGCAACAGGTGGCAGAGGGAGATGACTTCCCTGCCAACATGTCTGACTGTCCCACTTGATCTGCAGATATCTGCACTGCTGAAAGCTTAAGATGCTCGAAAGGCATGGGAGGAGGTCAGAAGCTCAGCAGCTAGGCAAATAGTCAGCTTCGCGCCTGAATCAGCTCAGCTCTTTGGGCCAGACTCGTCTGTGATAGAGCATGGCAAAGGTTGAATTGATGTAATATGATGTTGTGAGAAGGATCTGAGCATCTCGCTCATTTGAAAATCACGCCAGCTTATAGTCCCGACCTGGTTTCAAGAAGCAGCAGAAGGTGACGTTGGGGAAGAAGCCAAGCCTTCGTCTGACGTAACTGTATGACGCGTAGCCCCTTAGAGGTTCCTATCATCAAGCGCTCGTCACACAGCATCACCTAGATCAACATGTACGGCACTGAGGTACATCGTGACGACCGATGGGTCAGCTCCCTTGAACTTGCGCTTCGCAATGAGTTCTCGGGGGTCTGGAATTTGAGAGGGGACTGTTGTGTTGCTGTGGCAAGGCCCCTGTCTTGATCTACTTCTATTTATCTACTTGGTTCCACAGGGCTCAGGCAAGGCGTATCGCTCCCGCTCCGCTGGATGGACTACTGCCTGGTTTGACCTGTCTGACGGATCGTACTGGGCGGTCAATGGCCCAGGCTAGTTGAAGAGGACTTTTGGATCGAAGCAAATGAATTTCCGTAATTCAGTGGGGTGACGTAGTGAAAGTTGGGACATCATGATGAAGTACCTTCAGGAGGCGGATGTTATTGGGATTCTGCGGTCTTGGCACTACCGATCTGGGAGCCGAGTCTCTGAGGCTCGCTTCCTTCCCATGGGCTCAGTGCGAATGACATCGCGTTCCGAGGCCAAGTAGCTGCCCGCAAGCAATGTGTTGCTGACGCAGCTATACAACTTTGACATCAATTGAACCAGACAGTGACTGGTTTTGTGAATGAATCTGGACAGAAGACCTTTCAATACGAATGAAACATCTGTGATGTGAGCAATCTGTGGCTGCAAGGTCAAACATGAGACTGCAAGTAGTGAGCAGGCTCACCAATTCAGTGTTCTACATGCGCTGCAGTGCGACTCCAGAGTTTGAAGGAACCTGGAAATGGCAATGCTGGCTCCCTGCGCAACACCTTCATTCTGCAAAGTCGACAAAGCTGTCAGGCCTCCACATCTCGAAGGCCGCTGGCCCAGCAGGATGCGAGTGTGTGGAACATGGTTGCAAAAGAAAGGACTCGCAGGAGTTTATGAGTGCAGCAGAGGGATTGCTGTTTCTGAGATCTGAATCCTTCCTTTGGGGGGCGGGTGTGCTTCCAGAGCCTATACAGTAGTGGCCCTAGAGCTTCCAAGTTTCTGGAAGGCATGACGGACAGGTCCTGGCCTGCTTCAAGCCTGTTTGGAATCTGGATGGTTGGAAATGACAACCCACGGTTTGAGACCGAATCCCCAGCACAAGCCTGCAGAGCCTTCATGAGTTTCAAATCTAACGATGTAGACTTTGTTCATGCGGTGCGATGCTTTGATGGCATTTGTGAACTCTCGCAAAGGCGCAGATTCACGCCACGACGCTCTTTGCCGTGAAGGCATGGCCCGGTGAGAACAACATTAACTTGAAGCATGGACTTTTTCATAGCTTCCCAACCTGGGCACCTTCACGACTGCAAGTGATACTCAGGGCTAAGATTGTGAGCGTATAATTTTTCTATGTTTCTGAACCACTAGGCAGACCCTTTGAGACATTCGACAACCTGGCTTGAAATCGTGCCGTCCAGCTGGATGCCGGCAGTCAGCTGCTGAGCCTGCGCAAACTACGCCAACCCCTTGTTGGTGTGCTCTTGCGCAAGCCCTCTGCTGGCATCTGCTGGCCATCCAAATTACGCAAGTCTTGTAAAGGACAATGCGCAACTGTGTCTTGTGGAGGCACTGGCTGCTCACCTGAGAAAATGCCTGAGAATTGATTTTCAGTTAACAGCTCGGCAAAGCAAAGACAAAGTATCCCTGGAAGCTCACACCTGCGTAGGGGAATCGTTTCCTGCTATCAACAGGGATGTGTCTCTGGCGGCCCCAGACGTTTCAATTAATTATGGCCGAAGAAGGAGCGGCAAGCCTCAGAACTGGCATTGTGCAGTTGGCCTGGTCCGGGCACATTTTCCACCAGACGCAGTGCCGGAAAGGCTGCTCTGCGTGGCTCGTGACGAGGTATGAACGCTTAAATTGCTAGGCGTTCTGTGGTGCCTCGACCCTGGGAGAATGTCATTTTTACATTCGCGCACGCCTCTGAGCACGACGTGAAACCAGAAGGAAGGCAGCAGTGCACGGAGCAGACGTCTTGCTCACCTGGCCGTTTCACAACCAAACGTGTCAGTGACATGGCATGTGTACAGTATGTCTGGCTTACCAAGTTGTCAATTGCAGGGTTGATCCCTTGGACTCTGTAATTTGATGAAAGCACTTGTAGTCACAACAATAAGCCAAAACAAGGCTGCAACTGGGCATGCAACCATCCGAATGTTGGGGTGGATTATTGTGTGCAGCTCAGGTGGATGGGATCAACCTTGTCAGTGGTCTGGGATTGCATGAAGGTTGAGGGTGCAGCAGGCCGGTAGGTAAGTAGGGTCTGTGGCTGAGATTGTGTGGCGCAATTTTGAGACCATGGTGTCTGTGCTCTGCATCAAGGCAGATGCCTATCGAGTTGGTCGTTCTTCAAATTTGGGGTCCCATGCCCTGTGTGGAAACTGAGCCAAAAGAGAGCATACATGAGGGGCCCCTAATTTTAAAAGGTTGCCAGCTGAATTCCTGGAGGCAGCCCTGTTAGACAATCCGCAAGTCTATACTCCTGCCTCAGGCAACTAGCTGCTGCGAGCCGGAATAAGTAAAGCTTCAACTCATGGATAGCCGGCGGCATTTCGCAGAAGCTAAGGCCAACAGGGAGAGCTTTCGACACCCAACCCTTCCAGACAGGGCAGGTAAAGAGGTCTTGACCACCGAGCATGGATTCTCTCCAAGTGCGATTGCAGTTACATGTTCAGCATGTTGACCCCACCTTCTAAAATAGAATTTCCCGTTGGGAGTCTCTGCTACTGCTAGCTTTGGCAGACTGCCTTGACGACAGGCTCATTGAGGTTCGGTATGTGATCTCGATGTTGTCACTTCACAGCTATAGGCAGGGACGCAGCCAAGGTCATGTGTCGGTTGCACTCAACATTGGGGATCGACTCAGATTAAGTAAGCTTCAGTGGAGATCGGTGTCGATTCTCGACTGCATGTCAAGCTGATGAAGGCCAGCGCTGCCAATTTTCGAAAAGTTGTTGGGCAATTTGGGTTCGGAGCGACCAGCTTGCTGTTGGAACAGAGATGTGAATAAGTGAGCGTCCTTTAAGCTTTAGAGAAGCTCCCCGCAGCTTGGTTTGATGATAATCTTTGGGCAAACTTTCTTTTGTTGGAGACTTTCAGAATTACCTTTCCCAGTTGCGAGTCTCGCATATCTTACCACTTCCGAGTATCGGTGCAGAGGGGTTTGGCATCTCGTCCTGAAGCTGGGTCTTCGGTGCTTATTGACTTCCATTCGTTGCGGTAATGTTCTGGTTTCAGATGCTTCAACTCCTAGAGGATATCAATCGTGCAAAGGGAAACTTCCTTCTGTAGGAAGCCTTCCATGCCGGAAGACAGAGAGAGATAGGAATCAAGAAAAAACAGTGGATCACATTGGAGGGAGAAGCGCGTCAACAACTCATCACGACAATCCAGATGCTCCTTCCCCACAAGTTCAATGCTGAACCAAGCCTTCTCCTGCTAGCAGCGGTCAGGGACGAACCAAACCTGATGGAGAAATAGGATACCAAGTGCACGGAAGCATCCGTGGCCAGTCCAGCCCAAGGACCAGAACCAGTCTCAGTGTAGGAACTACGACCACTTCTTTGGCGCTGGTGGCAGAACCGGCAGCCCAACAGCCGGAAGCCACGCAAACGATCCTGTCACTACCCAGAGGTCGCCCTCTCATCACCAAAGAGACAACAGAGCTATGGAAAGTGGCAGAAATGCCACCGGCGTGAATCATGGGAATCGCAACATCAACTAACACGTTGACTGCTAGGTTCTAGGAGTTCGACAGATGCGGAGAACCGCAAGGAATGGTCGAAAAGGGGACTGATCTGATTGATTCTGGCGACTGTATGCGACCATGATGCGGCCAGCGTGGAGAACACAGACGACGGTTCCTCGGCGACAGCAGCAACAGCAGCCGTGGAACCAAACCATGAGAGGCCCATGTGAGATCCTCGTCTTCACAGCAGGTTCAAACAAGCGGAACAAGAAAAACGACGAAGCAGATACCATGGGACCTGAAACCGCTAGGGGCAGTCCCGGCATCGACTGCGACCAGCCAGGGGACGCTCACTCTTCCTGCAGAAGTGGAAGATTCGCACGATTCGCCTTGGATGGTCTCGGAGACAATTGACGTACAGTACGAGGAGACCACAACGTCAATGGTTGGATGCTGGGTGTTGGCGGGCGGCGACTTTGTCTCCACATGCTCCGGCCCACCCTCCCCGTCTCCACAACCTGCAGAAGTCGAGTCGAAGGAGAGTGAGGTGGCAGAAGATGTGGCCGCCGTGGATACAGATGGACCACCCCAGCTCACCGGAACCAACGAGCGAACAAGAAATGGCTATGGGCGCAACGCACGCCGATCCTCTGGGAACCTGAGAAGAGGGCATCAGACGCTGAACCAATGGCACAGCCATGACCTCTCCACACCGACGGATGGAAGAAATGTCAGAGCCGCTTGCGGGAACAGGAAGCCGTAGACGCGAAGCACTGCCGCGCTCCCCGGCAACCTGGTGAGCAGTATCCGATACGCGAAATGCCCGCAACAGAGATAGACTCCAGCCAGGATACAGGAATCCAATCAACCCAGAACACCTGGCCAGACCAGCTGTGCAGAAGCACGGAACCTCAAAAGCGAAACGGAAATGGATACGTGCATGATGAATAGTGATGGCTGCCTCACGACTTCTGATAACATTCGACAAGAGGTATTGAGTGTTGGGTTTTCTATTTGTTTGAAGCAAGATGCCGGAATGGCTTGTGAAGCCGTCCTATGCATCAACATGTTGCACTGGACAGCAAGCCTCCATGGGAACCTCTTATGTCGATTGGGATGTTGAAGCAATTTGAAGCATGCTGGAACTCTATCAACTTTTTGTTCCCGAAATGATGTGACATGACCGTTATAAGGTCGAATGTGAATCAGCACCTGCTGAAGAACATGGTGCAGAAGTTTGCCAGTGCTACCTTTCACACAGCAGGCACTCATGTTCCGGAACCCCATTGGCCATGAATCGCCCTGTCCCTTGACATAGCATCCCCTCATTCTTGTTGCGTTTTTCCGCTTTTTTACAGCAATGCAGATTGCAGAGTTTTGGGAAAGTGGGACGCCAAACTGTACTACTGCCAGCTGTTGATTCAACATTGCTACTGTCTGTTTTGCTGCCTGACTCTTCTGTAGCATGGGGTTTAGCAAACGAATCGAGGATCCACCCAAATCTATCGCACCGTGCTTGGTCCTGCTATGATGTCACGAACCAAACTCGGGGAGGGGCCTTCAGGCCTGGCCCTTGGCCCGCATTTTTTCTGTAAAGAATCAGGTTGGATATGACCACTTGCGCTTTGACTGCGTTGGTACGCCGGGCCTCACAAGCACTCAGCCGTGCAATGGACAAGGCCAAAAAAGTACCCCCTACGGGCCCTGCAAGTCCTCAACGCGACCTTCTCAAGCTGGGGATAAAGGCATAACCTCCAACAAGCACGTACAGTTCCCCGAGGTTCAGGGAAAGTGCCCCAACAAAGAACTTATGCGTTCAGGGGACCTGGGTTTGTCTTCAATTGGTTGTGTTGCTTCCATTGGGACGAGGCTCAACCGAGGCATGGGGGAAATCCCAAGGGCTGCCGAAGACAGAGAGAGGAGAGAGGGAGAGAAAGAATCCAAAATTCATGCGCTGTGCTCGTGCCGCTCTCTGCATCACGGCTGGGGTTGCAATGTAGATGCTTATTTCGCAGCTCTGATGGGTGGCGTCCTCAGCTCTTGCCTGATCAGGGCTTCAGTAGTCTTTTAGGAGCAAAGTCCGGCTGAATGTGGACAACTGTGTTTTAACACAACTTCTTAATTTCAGCTGCAGGCGCGATCCTTTACTAGCACGGCAGTCCACGAAACGCTCTTGGAGCGGCTGCAGCCTTGGCAGGGGGACTTGACGCAGCCGCAAAGGTTGTGCTGTTGGTTCTTCCCTTGGTGTTTTTAATGCCTGAGTCGTTCGGCCCTTGCTTCGTTTCATCCTCTACGTTCATTCTGATACCATGTTTTGCATTCCTTTCTGGCGGCGCTGCCTTCTCAATTCACTGCTTCTCCTTTGCTCTTCGCGGATGGCTGAATCAATGCAGGTGCAGCCATGAGAAAAAGTGTTATCATGCAACAGCCGAAGCACAGGAGTCTGAGGTGTGACTAGGAACCTGGACAGGGAGCACACACACAAGTTGATGAAGTATGGCTGAACTCGCCAAGTGAAGCCGTACATTGGCAGTCCCACTCGCTTTTAGTAGATCGCCACTGAACCTGACATCGCTTCAGCACTCTAAACGCACCAAACCACGCATCCCGAACCAGAAGCACAGAAACCAAGCTGGTTGTGAGGTCCTTTGAAGCATGCTGCGCCGCAGGCTCAGTAGGTGAGTTCCTTCAATTACTTGCAATTCAATTGCAGGGAAGATGGGATGCAAGGGTCTCAGCGTGACTCCTGTTTTCAGGTGAACTCAGTTGCGGAGAAAGGGTGTTTCTTTGTCATGTTTGGAAACAGAATTCTCTGATTGCGTCGACCAATTTTTTTGGGAAGCCAGAGCTTCAGGACAGGCACCCTCGCTTTTCTTTGGGATTGATTGAGCGAGGAATGTTGCCGGCCGAGGCTGCATATAGAGCTCAAACCTATGTTCGTGACAGGGACGGTGGAGAAATAGCTGCAAGCAATGTCTTCTAAACATGGGTGAACAATTCACAGAGTCGCTACAGGCCCGGCTTGTCACCATCTACACTTGTATATCTGTGTAGGGGTAGTTTTGCTTCTTCTGGGAGCCATTGACCTAGCTCCCAGCAGCTATGAACCTGGGCAGCATTCAGATTTTCGGGTCCTTGA
Source organism: Symbiodinium pilosum (assembly GCA_905231905.1). Lineage (NCBI taxonomy): Eukaryota > Dinophyceae > Suessiales > Symbiodiniaceae > Symbiodinium > Symbiodinium pilosum. The sequence goes on along the minus strand of CAJNIZ010029324.1, from coordinate 16,220 downwards.
GAGAAATCGCTCCTGTTTTCAGAAGGCAAAGGTTGCAGGGTATCAAGATTGACTAAGGATCCAGGGCCCTCCCAATGAGACGCTTTTCGTGACCGGCCTGCCCACGGACTGTAGCAGCGACTTCTGCAAGTCAATCTTCGGACAGTTCTTTGACCTCCCAATTTTCAGTGACATTTGTCGGGATTTCTTTTCTTGGATGTGATTTGTGCTTTGGAGTGCCGGTGGTTTGAGAAGTATGTAGCAGAGTTACGGTCCAGGTATGGCATCGTCAAGAGCGCAAAGGTGCTCCCAGTCGCCCAGGGCAAAGCGACTGCTGCTGCCTTTGTGGAGATGACTACGACAGACGATGCAAAGTGGATTGTGGACCATGTGAGTGGAAATGTTCCGCAGAGCCTCACAACCCCAGTGACCATAGTGTTTGCAACGCCAAGGGAACACAGAAAGGGTTCCATGAAAGGCTTCGGGAAGGGCAAGGACATGATGGATGGCGGCATGGGAATGGGAGGAGGTATCGATCCAGGCAAAGGGGCAGCCATCAAAGGCTTGATTGGGTTGATCCAAGTGGTGGCAGCAGCAGCTGGGGGCGGAGGTGGTGGCATGGGTGGGGGAGACCCTGGCAAGGGTGGCTACGGATATGGCGGTGGCAAAGGCGGGTATGGCAAGAATCAGTGGTGGTAGACCACCCCTGGCTGTACGTGCAGTGCCTTCAAAAACGAGGGAATGCGTCCTCTGCCGGCTATGCCTGCACTGTCGCTCACAGCCAGTGGGAACTCCGGCCAGGAGTGGACAAGTGGAGGTGCGATATGAAGATCCGGACCGGCTTGAAAAGGGATAAAAAGTAATGCCTGAATAGCGGAAGTCACATGGCAGCTCTCAACGGGCTGACTAAGGTCACTAGCATAGTCCATCGCCACCCCTATCAAATAGGTCATTCTTTCCAGATGCAATGCGCAGTCTGTTAAGTTAGACTTCATTTGAATCCGGTAGTGATAGAATCGGCTAGGTCTTGTGCGCTGCGAAGCATGAAAGACGCCGCCAAAGGCTTCTCTTACGATCTTGCTAGGCCGTGCTTCGAGAGGTCCTCCAACCAATGTGGAGCTTCCTTAATATTCCCCTTCTCTGCATTTGTCAGGATCAACAATGTGGACCCGTCTAAGCCTCACAGTAAGCCTGCTCTTCCTCAGAGGAGCACGAAGTTCCAGTACATGTCCTGTTGGCAGCGCAGCGCTTGTTGAAACGGATATCAGTCTCATGGGGAAGCAGACGTGAATTGACGTAAATGACTGGCTGCTGGTCCAAACCCGAAGGCTCCAACCCTTTGACTGACTTTCTCCCTGCCAAAGGGTGGTTTGGCTGAAGCAGGTATGCAGGACCAATACCATCACACCCCCCGGTGCGCTGTGCAATTTTCTGGTGCTGCCGCGAGATGCCCAGGCCTTCTTCTGGCACTGCAGCTGCTGCGCCTTTGGGCAGCACCACAGGCAGGTCGGAGGCTCTAGGAAGCTATGAGCGGTGCAAGATGCAAGGTGTGCCTATATTCGGTGGCTTTTCTCATTGCGGGCCACCTGCCTCTTATCACCAACGTACCAGTCTCCTAATCTACCTTTCTACCAACAAGGCAGCTCTCTTGAGGCAGACTTTGCTGGCATCGACTTCGACGATGATCTTGACTTCTCCTCCGGCACATTGCTTGGCCTACAGAGAGGGTGCCCTGCAAGTGGACATGTACGGGCGACAGGGCTACCAGGTATGGGTCTTTGAGTTGCGATGGGACATGCAACACAGGATTGGCTGTTGTTAAGGTATGCAGGCGTATTCAATTGCCTCTCAAGCAAAACTGACAGGATGACCGAGCAAGATAACATGTTGACTGTGCAGACATGGCAGGTTCGAGCTACACAGGAAAGAGCCAAAGGCTGCCTTGCAGGAGCTGTTGCGATGACCTCAGGCCTCAGGACTTGCTCTTTGGGCCTGTGACTCTTTGACTAAGAAGTAGAGGTGTTTTCAGCAGTGCGCCTTTCAAAAGGTCTTGTTGGTATTTTGTTTCGCTTGAATCTGGAAGTAGGAGGAGGCTTTTCCCGGCCCTGCATCGTTTGCAGTAGGCATGCAAGGTCTGCTCCGCAACCAGATTTGCCGCCGCCCACAGCCAGAGCCTTGGTGCTAGCATCCATGCTTGTTTGGCTGATCCTTGGAAGCGTGATGCATGTGCAAGAACATAGCATCGACCCTACAGACTCCCTGCTCAGAAGTATATTGGTAATGCACTGTGACCACGGGGCAGGATGCGAAAACATTCTTAGATGGCCAGTGATGTGGAACCATGTAGACCGACCGGGTGGAGCGGCCTCGATAGGGAGAGCTTGACTCCTTCTACCTGAGCTGGGACTCTGGGACTGTAGGACTGGGTTCTAGGCATGCTGAAAACGAGGGCAATCAGCAAATGATTGCTTCGGAATTTGAAGTCAGCCCCTTGCTGGAGGTCCACACCGATGATGAGGTCCATCCTTGCTGGGCCAAGACAAGAATGCCTTTCAGAAGACTCGCAATTTCTCTTAATTGACTGATGGGTGCTAGGCGGCTTCACTCGACTCCAATGACAAGAAACGCCTGGGCCCAAGGAGAGCTCAAGGACAATGAGTTTGGGTCTTGTTCTCAGAGAGTTGCAGTAAAGGCTTCAGTAGCTGAGGGGCTTGAGGAACAGCAATGGGGTACATGAGTGGTTGATAGAAATTTGTTTTAGGTCTCGGGCTCAGGTACAGGTGGCCACTCGCTTCGCGTCATACATCTAAATTTCATCATGTGAGCATGTCGTGTCATGAGACCTGATCCACTAGATTAGAAGACTGAAGCGCAGTAGTGCAGAGGCTCGATAGAAGGCAGACGGTGTCTCGAAGTCCCCTGGGTTTAGTTTGGTTTTTGCCTCTGCATGCGTCTGCAGCCTATGGAAGCCATTTTCTGTGTCATACGGCATGCGCACCAAGAATTATACATCTACAGTTTTTGGCCTACTGAGCCAGTGCCGCCCAGGAGGCAGCATTGTTCGGTCTGAGCCCGGCTAGGCAGCGCGAAAGGCAGCTTCAAACTCGGTTGTTGCTTTAACCCATGCACCTACAGGGCCCTTGCGCCAAGATCCAAATCCCTGCCAGCTGTGAAAGCAGTTGTGACATGTTGTGACTGGATTCCGGGCATTTCAGAAGAGAGCTTGAAGCTGTCTCTGCACGCATGCAATTGGTATGGACGAAGTGTCGGCTGTGCAAAAGATGAAGTGCTTCTACAGGCAAGGCAACTGTCGCAAGAAACCTCAATCTAGCGTTGAAAAGTGGATCTGCAGCCTTTTTTTTGCGGGATGGTAGTGATGGGGAGGACAGGATTCGTTACCACGAGGGACAAAGGCTGACAAGTTTGCATCATCACCCTGGGTCGAGGTCGTAGCAGGTGTCCAGAATGAGGCCTCACCAAGTAGCGATTGACTGGGACCCTGGCATGTGTGACATACTTGACACTCGAACTCAAGCGAACAAGCAACAATCACCAATGCTGTGCATTTGCACAAGTGGGCAGACTCAGATGCCACACCTAAGAGTTCCTTGATGTTTGCTGTTTGTGATGATTGCGTGCGCTGCTTGTCGGATTCAGTAGAAGCATAGCCAGTACTACCATGCCGTAACGTAGTACCTTCGGCACAGCACTTTGAGGTAGTGCCTTCATGACGAGATGGATCCATGTTCATGCAAAGGTTTTAAAAAGCCATCCTGGCAAGAGAACTTCTAGGCCCTCGTGCATGAATAACGCAAACACGCATTCGGGAATCCGTGTTCATCTGACAGCTGCTTCCATTCCGCGTTCGCTGCGCGACCCTTAGCTTGGGATTCTCCATCCACGTAGAAAGTCTGGGGCTGCAGCGCAACCCTTGTGATGATTAAATCTCGAAAAGCAATGTTCACAACTTGGGGTTATGCTGGCGGAGTGCCTTCCACTTGTCACAATGAGAGCTTGCGGACATCTACTGTAGGCCACGAGCTTTGCCTTGTCGCTTCAAACGCATCAAACATCGATTATCATTTCAGCTCTTGGCTTGATCCGTAAGTGAGCAGGGAATTGACATCGCACTCATTGACCTATGGGTTCTGCGAAGACATCAGCCGAGGGGCTGCTCAGTCTTCCGAAAGCCACAGAGGAGCCCAGCTTAGAATCCGCACTTCGCTTGCTTGAAGGCAATGGCTGCCGATGGCGAGGCTCACGCGATCAAAGGTCCGGTCTTCAGCAAAGGTGTCCAGTACTAGCACACGTGGTCGGGACTGCAAGACTCAAGAGCTGTTTGAGCACACCTCCCAGACATACCCCTAGACTCTGCAATAAAGAGACAATAAAATGCTGAGTTTTAATGCATGTTTAAGCATCATTTACCACGAACTTAATGCAAGTTCATGGCTTGCAATAAAATGGCGATAAATGGCGTTAGTTTCCTGAAGCTCTGGATGCTGCAGCAAGTGAAGCAGGGGCAAAGGTTGCAACTTCCCCGATTGCAATAAGATGGCAAAAAATCCTAAAGCCCTGGATGCTACAGCAAGTGAAGCAGCCGCAGGCCAACCCACTCCCAGCCCGGTTTCGCACCACTTTTAATACTCCTTTAATGCTCACTCAGAAGTGCCACCCCTCAAGGGTTTTTTGAACATACCCTGCCTTTTTGCATTAAAATTGCATTAAAAACGCGTTAAAATTGCATTAAGATGGCGTTAAAATGCTGCCCGCCCACACCGCCCCATCCCCCCTCCACCCGCACCCCTCCCTCCCCTTCCCCCCAGTGCCCTCCAAGACCCGCCCAAGAGCCCTCCAAATGTAGAAAACTGTCCTAAACCTCAACAACCCCGCTCGAAACCCGTGAGGCCATCTCACGGCATGTCTCAGTGCCTAACGTGTTTTGCCAGGTTGGAGGTCAGCTGCATTTTACTGTCAGTATAATGGATTTATGACCTCTACAGGGCCCTTTTAGGGGGTATGTTCCAGGGGTATGTTT
>CAJNIZ010029324.1:0-11103 GCA_905231905.1 Symbiodinium pilosum | reverse complement strand
GGGGGTATGTTCCAGGGGTATGTTTCTACAACCCTTGAAAGACATTATGGACCTTGATGGCCAAGGTCGCACCTTGGCCTACCCGGTGGCTGCAGATTGGAAACCGGATCTCAAGTGCCAGCCTCTGATGGAAGACTGGTTGCAGTTGAAAGTTGTGCTCCCCAGAGATGTGGGCTCTCAACCCAAACTTGTTGCTGACCGGGGGCCCACCACCAGCGCGCATTTCGTTGATACGGAGTCCTGGCAACCGAGAATTGCCAGAACGTTGATGATAAAGCAGCAGCCCGGCTTTGTGTAGTGATCGCTACTGGCAAAGCTGTTTGTCTACAGGCTTAAGTGACTTCAGAGGCAAGCTCAGGGGGCACTCACAGTCTTCCTTGGCCGTAAACTTGGCAGTTTGACAAGGGAAGTGAAGCTGTTTTGCTGCTGAGCCAACGCCACAGGGGAAATCTGAAAGACATTACTGACTACCTCGAGAAGCATCGCGGATATGACATCTGCGACTATCTCATGAAGGACCCGGCAGAGCTTGTCCGCCCGCGTCACACCGCCCGGCTTCGAAGTGAAAAGCTGACTTGCATGGCCCTGGCTGCATGATGCTGCAGTCATTGATGACTTCAGAGACCAAAGCTGGCAGTCCAACCCTTCACAGAAGCACTTCTGGTCCCTTTTTTGTTGGGGAGCTATTCTCACAACTGGCCAAGCTGTGTCAAAGCAGGTACATTGCTTGAGAACGGTTCATCGCCTTTTGGGCAGATTGGATTTTTAATGGTGTGCCGAAATAAATGATCTGAAATGGGTGAGGGTTTAATGTGCAGGATCTGATGATCAAGCAGCCGGCAGATCCCTTGCAGCACATGTCAGCACCTGAGCCATGCCGTCCTTCTCGCTGTTGGCTTGTTTCTAGTGATTTTACGGTCCCAGCACAGAGACGGTATCAACAGATAGCCTCCATGGTGCCAGAGCCAGCTCTTCCCTGACAGCCTCTCAGATACAACGGTTCTGTTCTTGCATTCAACGAACGACAAATGACAAAGCATGAGCTGGATTGTTGAACCTGGTAGCTATTGCTAAAATTCCAGAGGCTTCCTGAATTTGCGACTGTTTTTCTCTTATTTCTTTGCGCGTTGTTTTTGGTTCTGTGCTCCTCTGGTCCTTTGGTTCGGAGGTCCCCTGTCCCCTGGTCCTGTGGCCGCCACGAGACTATTGTGAACTCCAAAATTTCGTGTTCTTGCAAGGCCAGGAATACGAGAAAATTGGCTAATACAGCATCCACATCGCTTGAAAGATCGCGCATGTTGTAAACTACAGCACTTGGAGCTTTTGAAAGGCTACCAGTACGGAAAAATGCAGCTTCAGCAACTCTTGAAAGTTATGAATACTGCAAATCACAGCATTTGCTGGATCTTGAATTTGAAAAGGCCGCGAGTATTTCGCATTCGCGGCCATTGCAACTCTACGAAGAAGGATGCAAACACGCTAAATGAAATCCCCTGAAATGTTTGAAAAGTTGCAAACACGTGACAGCATTTGGTAATCTTCACTGTCTGCAGAACATGCAGTTTCCATACTACAATGCAATCAAACTCCGTCCAAAGTGTCAGACGCGTGCAATGACCTACATGTGCTTATCTTCTGCTATGTTTTGCAAATGGGGGGGGGGCTGCGCCACCCCCCCCTGCAATTTTAAAATGCGGTCGCGATGCTAAAAGATCCCATTAAAGGTGTGCAAGAAGGTACATGAGCATTTACCATTACTTCCCGTCTTCAGGAACACCCCGTGACGCTACCAAATCATGAGTTTTGCCACAGGCTTCAACTCTGCATACCCCCAAATGCTTTGTTTACCAGCGCTTGCAGCCTCCAAGCACCCCTTGGGAGCTGTGCAATGATGAAAAACAACTGCCAAAGTACTTGCCCAAAACCTGAAAAATGAATTCTAAAGATTTTCCGGGCCCCATTTTCCGCACACACCCAACTCTGGAACATGCTCATCCTGAGGCAGGGGGTGGTTTAAGCAGCGGTACTCACTGGTACTACACAGCATCTAGCTCATACCATTTGAGTTTGGGTGAAGGCTTCCGCTGTTTCAGAATCCATGAAGCACAGGCAAGAGATTTCTAGTTGCATCAGCCGTGACTTTGGGTCTGACCTTGGGCATGCCACAGCCTGCCACGAAATCCGAAGGCTCGATTGCCTGGAGAAGGGCTACCCCACAGGGCCGCTGAAGGCGGGCCTCGCAGAGCAAGGGAGGCACGCAATTCTGCTTGTGCTCACGTGGAACATAGTCGAGTCGAGCATCTTGTTGGCTCAGGCCGTGACCGGTCTTGATCCTTCATTAACCCGAAATCCTTCGTTCCATTCAACCGTCAAAAGCTGAACTCTGCACGAACGCCTAAAACTTTCATCCCCTCAAGCTAGGCAATTGCCTGACGGTCCCTGGCAGGTCTTTGTCTCTTCGCCATCGGGATTGGGTTTCTTGCGCGCAGAGGATTTCAGGGATTTCAGGTTCAGGGTCCTCAGACGCGGGCTGGTTGCGAGGGCCTTCAGGGATGAACGCTGATTTGGCGATTGAAAAACAGTGTTCAGGTTCTGAAATGGTAGCGGCCGGCTCGGAATCGCTTGCTCTTGAAGGTCTTGGGTTTTGCAGCCTGCAGGGTCATAAGCTTAGAGCTTCCACCTGCGCTACCAACCGGCAGGGATCTTCCGGTCTTCTGAACTGCTGGTCCGTGATTCTTAGATACTGTGGTCACCCTTGGATCCCCGGCCACTGTTTAGCTTGCTTCGTTTCCATCAATCAAGATTGATGCAAACACTCCCGTTATTGCTCTGGGACACTGCTCGTCATTAAATGTTAGATTTCAGGTGTACGCATTTGGGGAGAGGGGGGCTGGCTGGCCTCATCCCCAAAGCGTCTTAGGCCAAGACCAGGCCCCCTTAACAAGCAATGACTACTCCTGCTAGTGCTGCCAATCTTACTATTCAGCAGTAGCAACAGGATCAGCATTTCTGGCAGCATCACTATCGTTGCCACGGTGATGTGCCCATCTAGGTGTTCGTGCTCTTCCGATTACAACTTTTATATTTCCATTAGCAGTCTTATCATGTGCATTATTTGCCGGTTCTGCAAAATTTCCAGTGCTGTGTAGCCACATCTTCAGATTGTGGAGAGCTCCAACAACTTTCGTGTGATTTTTTTAGCCGGATGCATGTGGTGCAGGATTCTGAAATTTTGAGGAGCTCCAAAGATGGTGTTGTGCAGCATTTTGAGATCGCCATCTTCCGCAGACCAAAGCATCGCAAAATGTGTTACGAAGCTTCAGATTCAAATGCTCTCCCGTGCTGTGCAAACTCCCGGACCCAGCTCGGGCTCTGCATTCCCTAGCCCATGAGCTGAATTGCCAACAGCTGGCCCAGGCCGGGAGAGATTTGCCAGGCTGGTCTGCTTTTTTGTCTTTTTAAATAGACAAGGCTAGATGCTGGAAAGATATCAAGGGTCGGAAGATGGGAGTTTGCGTCACTGGCGCTTTTCTGGGCGGAACGTTCCAATGTGTGGTTGCTGTGGCACATGTCATGGGCAGATGCCTGCCGACACCATCCTTAACAAGCATGTGCATGTTGATGACAGCTTCTGTGTTCCGAACAAGAACTTGTGTAGGCAACACTATGATAACGTCTGTAGGCGCCCAAGTCCCCAAGCAGGAAGCTGGCAGAGCACCACGGTCTCCTCTACATCGGGGCTGGGGAGCTGCTGCGTGAAGCAGGCGCACACGGCCCAGCTTCTAGGCTCTGCCGGGGGTCAAGTTACAGGATCGATTCAGGTTGGAGACCACGTTTAGCATATTTGGGTTTCCCAAAGCGCAATGGAGTTTTGACAGACGTCTGGATGCGGGGCTTGTGAGTTTCCAAGCCAAAGGTTTTGGATGAAGATGGCTTGTGGTCTAGGTGCTTTGTTACTGCGGGGCTGTGAAAGAAGCCCGGGTGAAGACATGGAAGCTGCTATGTCAGTGATGTAGATGTAGAGCGTGATTGACAGATTTCTGTTGAATTGTCGGGCCTATGCAAACGGGTTAGAATCATACTTCACGATGTAGAGCATCCTCCATACGCTGAAGGCAGATCCACATTCTACATTCTACGCCCGGGCAATGTGTCCTCGGGTCAACGGTCAACAAGCTCCACGTGTACCTCTACTATCCTCTACTTATTTGATGTTAAAGTGACATCATGGATTACAGGCATCTGCTTTGGTGGGAAGTTGTGAGCCGTGATGCTTGGAAGTCCGGCTGCTGCTGTGACCTTCGTTTGCCCCTTTACTACTTTCAGGTGATACAGCACGAGTTCTTGGCTGTCTTACAACGATCACCGTAGCGCTGGAATGCATGGGCACGCGTAAACTTGTATGCTCATTCTTTACGTGGTTCTCTTCTTTGTAAACTCTTTTAGATAGGTGCTGTAGAATGTCCGAGGTAGACACTACCAAGATCATGTATGCTGAGGATGAGCAGGCAAGACCGAGATTGCCTTGAAACGCACACGTGTGACTAAATTGGGACTCTTAAGGGCTTGCTGTGATCAGATCAAAATCCGATTCCAGCTTACGGTCTTTTTGAGGTGATGAGTTGTGAAATCTTGTGAGCACATCACGCAAATCTACCAGAAGTTGCAGCAGTTTTTGGCAACAAGGTAAGCTGCATAAAGGTTATTGTGCCTACGCTGCACATCGCTGCAGGATCCAAAATTTGATTGTTTGGGAGTTTCGCCGGTCCCAAATGTTAAAGGAGCCCTTTTTTTGATTTTTTGAAAAGCTACCTGGCACATGTGGCTTTCCGCTACGGCATTCTGCGATACCCCCGGATTTCTGGTTTGCGAAGCCTCAGCAAGCCCTTCATCGCCGCCGTCACGCAAGTCTGACGGCCAGGCATCCAGGCTTGATGGGTAGAAGGTTTGTCTGAGACTCCAATGTTTGAGGGGGAAGCCAGACGGCCAGAAGGCGCTGCTTATTAGGAGGCACTGCAAGTAAGCCAAGCCGCCAAGCCCGATCCTGAACCTTCTGGACTTGTATCCATCCCAAGGTATTCCCCTGTATAGTGCTTGTTGGCATAAGTTGGCATGGTGATTTGCTACTTGCTGTGATACGGCCTACTGGAAGGAGGGCCTAGCCCGCCTACCGCTCCTCCAGGTTTCCAAGCTGGTGCTCGAGCTCATCAGACAGGTGCAGAACAACGCCTAGCATAGCAGGATGTCAAACTAGCTGCAGTGGGAGGGTTTCTCATGTGCGAAAGTGATACACAGTAACAAGGGTTACCGAATTTGAAAAGGCCTCCACATGCCCGTCTTGTCTTGTAGAAGCCTGGCTGCGCTATGCATCGCTCTGTTCAGTCGGTGTCCTGAGAGAATAGCAGTCGAAACTGAGAGTTATGCTGCCCGGCAGGCTGAGCAGAAGATCCAAGGCTTTGTAGTCGATGGCTTTCCCAGGACTTGCTTGGTGTTCCACAGCGTCATGGGTCACAAACATGATTGATTGGGGTCATGGTTGGAGCGTATGTTTGCTATGTGGATCTCATTTCAGTCTGCGCTGAGGGATGCCCTGGGTTGCAAGAAACCAGGGTATCAAGCGGCCTTCAAGTAAGTGTGCCCTCAAACCAGTTACCACCAACCTCCATGTTGACATGTAATCTGCAGGGCGCTACACCGCAGTCTCAGGACTCCATGCCAGACTGCCTTCCTAAAAGAAAAGGCCGTGGTCCAGCCCTTGGAGTTCTTAATTGTCTTGCGTCTCGCTTCAAGCACTCCTGTTCCTTGGCGGTGCTGGCTGCACCTTTTCAAGAACCTGAGATTCTCAAGACGACTCTAAGTGCAGAGTGATCAAGTCTGGTTTCTTGGGTTTGGAGAGATGCTTGCGGGCTAATTACCGGCTCAAGGCGGGTAGAGGTTCGCAGGTGCCCAGGGGAAGGAATGGAATGTGACAGGCGCCGCACAAGACTCATTCCGTTGCTAACACCTTGCGCTGGACACCAGGCTACCATTCGTTTGTCCGCGACCTTTGTGTGGCAGGTGGCACGCCTTGCACACATGCGCCACACAGAGATCCAGACAAGACATTTCAGAATATGACTGAGATCGCGGGTTGCCCCTTGCTCCTGCAAAGGTCCCAACGCACGTGCTCCTCCTGAAGGCAGCCAACTTGCGGTCGTGGCATTTCGACACCTGGGACGGTAAATTAACCCCGCGCCTCTTCGTTTAGAATTGGTGGGCCCCTTAAGTTTTGTCCCTTTCATCAAAAGCCTTCACCGATGACCGGAGGAAAATTATTGATAACGGCTTTTCTAGAGTAAAGCCTTGTCGGCGGAAATTTGCCGATAACAATGTTAAGGGTACTAAGCTTGGGAACGCTTTTTTTTTTTTTTTTAAACTTTTAACTGTCCCACCTGCCAAATTCAGATGTATGAATCTTGGAACCGTCGGAACTTCTTAGACGAGCATAACAGGATCTAGGCAGGCTTGAGGAGTCAGGTGGAGAGCTTCGGATCTTTGATCCCAGGCTTGTAAGCAAGCCTCGCCCAGCTGCCCCAACTGGGCTGTTGAAGGAAGGGTGCATTTACACCAGTCCGCAGCCTGGGCAACGACTGCACAAGGTATGCGGTATGCGTCAGAGGCATATTTCTGCTCCTATGGCTTGCTTGCCTTCTTCGACTGACGCGCATGCGCCACACTGGCTTCATGCCTCAGCCCTCTCACCCCAGCTCCTGAGCCCTGAAGCCCACATCGCTCATTGGTCACACATCATGCAAGTGAACTTTGGGCGCCCTACTCATCCATCCGCATTGGCATGCTAAAGCCAGGCTTCGGAGGAGTTCCTCCATCAGCGTCAAAGGAGTATCGCTGAGGGCTCCGCAGAAGGTCAGGCAGTTCCAGCTGAGGCGCGGCTAAGCTTCAGGGTGCTGGCCTTTGGAGCACCTGCCGCTAGTGGGCGCTAGCATTTGATCTGTTTTTGGCTTGGGAGATGACCTTGCCGGGGCTGGGGGATGTGCATTTGGGTGTTGCCGAAAGCCCGCTCATTCCTGAAGCAGACACTCCTGACCAGATCCTTGATCGCCGCATCAAGATGCATACGGCGCACAACAACTTGGCGCCACTGACTCGGCTCCAGGTTTGTCTATGCAGCCTGCTTCTGGGGAGCGTTTGCTGTCAGGTCGCTAGAAAGCCGACTGAAAGTAGTCGCTTCAGCTTAATGACGGTTGTGGCACGCAAGAACGCCTTCGGATTGAAGTCGTGCCAAGTGACTGCAAAAAGCCCGTATGTTCGCCCAGGTTAGAGATCTATGCTGACAGGACATTCGCAGGGACCCTACATGGACTGCAGCAGCTTTAGCCTGAGCTGCGAGACGGCCTTGGGTTCTGCAGAGGCAATAGATGCCGAAGTTGCAGATGACGAAGTCCTGAAAAAACTTGCCGGGGCCTCAGGATCAGCAAGCCCAGTATGGTGTACGACTATCTCACGAGAAGCTGCCAGTGTAGAATTCACAGCCCCCGCCCTCTAGCTCCGAATCTTCGCCAGCAGATCAGGCAGAATCACGAGTATTGCTTCTTGCGATAGACATGGCTATGTTACTGTTAATTACTGTACCGCCCAAGCCCCTAGAACAAAGTCGCCATCGGATGCAGCAGTTCATTGAGCCTCATTGTGAGTCGGTGCTGTCTTGTGCAAGGAGGACGGGGTGAACACTCAACCGCCGTCCAAAGCCCCCCCGTGCTGGTCTCAGAAACCATTCAGCTCCAACAGCCTCAGAGCCTGGGGTTTGATACGCGGTCAACAGTGAAGTCGCGACTGCAAATGATAAAGCCATGAAGGGTTTGAAGGGCTTGATTCCAAAGCTCATTCAGGAAGCAGTTGACAGCCAGCTCCTGGCCTATGCCGTTTGCAATTACAACAGCCTTGCCTATGAGATGCTTCGGAGCTGGTACAATCTACTTGAACGTTGCGTACGTTGTAGGATCTGCTTCCGAACAGTCATCCTAGTGACATTCTGAACCATTTATGGCTTGAAACAGCCGCAGTTATGCTTCAGCTATGCGCAGTCCCAGGCGACCTACCTGAGGCCAGACCGAAAGCTGCCAAACATGCGCTCGGTGGTACCGTAGGTGTGCAGGAAGAAGAATAAGTTTGAATCTCAGATTCTTAGCTTCAAGGTATGGTTCGGTTTCTGGGGTTTCCCAAAAAGGCAAGTCCCTTTTTGAGGACGGTCCGTCAAGCATTATGGCATTGTGATGAGGGTCGTAGTCCTGGTCTCGACACTGCACTCATTTGCTCCGTTTATGTTATGCTTGGTACTGCAGAGGTTGGTATCAGACGCCTTCGTATACTCGCTTGCAGAAACCCCAATAATGCTGAACGGTGTTCGCGGCATAAGCATGCGGCTGTGCGTTTAGTTTCACCAGACTGGAATGCTCGCCTGCAGACAAGAAATGCCTGCCCTTCCTTCCCGGACAGCTGTCGCACGAAATCCCGTTCGTTTCAGAATTTGGTGTTCATGAGGGTTCGTGCATGTTGCATGTTTTAGAAGCTCGCAAAGAGTATGTGCCTGATTGCGAGTCCTTGTCTCTCCAAGTGCAGAAGCTGAATTTTGCAGTCGTTCTATGCTCAGGCCATCCATCAGATTTGGTGGGGTCCGCTAGTGAATCGTAGATGTGTTCACAATGTTTGCCCTCACTCCGGTTGGAGTCTTACCTGGTTAGGTCTTAGAGCAACTAACTCAGCCTGCGAGGCCAAAAACTGACTTCCGTACACATTAGCCTTGAAGCCTGCACCCATATGCTACCTGCACACCCAGGTTGCTCGTTATAGGCAATGCCTTGACAAACAGTCCTATTTCAAGCGGAGCCCACTAGCCCATGGTCACCTCCGGATTCACACTCTGCGCATCGCATCGTGCCAACGCTTAGGCTCCTGTGCAGGGCAAGGGGCTGTCTCGGGACTGGCCCAGAAATGTCAACCCGTCACGTGGCAGGTTCCTTGAAGATGGGGTGAAGTGGGTTGTAAGCCGCAGTCTGTGGGCTTGAAGGCATGCATCACTGAGGCTTGCTTGCTCATAGCAGGCTTGCAAATTCGAACTTGGGCCTTTGACACAATGACTTGTTGCATGCCCAGCCAAACACAAAGTTGCAGCATAACTTTCAACTCGTCAGCAATTTGACACATCGGGGAAGCCTTTGCAGACTAAGTATCTAGAACCTTGAAGGCGTTGAACTGTCCAAGCTTAGTGGGCATACAGGCCGTGCTCCGCATGCAAAAGCCCGCACTTTTACAGGCTGTGTGGTGGAATGCGCTCCCGGAAATGGCTCCTACCACTTTTCTTTGCAGCGCTGCTTGCAGTTTTTGGCAATATGTTTGAGCGAGGGCGCCATGCAGTGGCTGGTTCGATGATTTCCATGTCAGTTTGGAATTCATTGGCCTTGGCGTTGCGCACATAGTCGCGTGATCCCCATCGAGTATTATCTTCGATGAGATTGTGTTTTGACGCTTTGGGCGTTAGACAAGCACAGTTTGGGAGACTCAGCAATTGAGAGGCTTTCGCCACATTTTGGATTTGTGGGTCAGAAGTTTTTCAATTGCCGCTGCAGCCACAAGAAACCCAGGACCACAGCGCGCGAAAGCCGCCACTGGATTGTGGATGCGCGCGGCAACCTGCTGCCGGAGTCCAGGCCTTGATGGGCTTTCCATGTCAGCCCCGGGTTCTTGCAGGCATGTCAGGGAAACCTCACAGGCTGTGGTCCGGGCATGCTTGAGTCACCTGCATCCTGTAACTGAAGTCCAGCGATCCCAGCTCCTGGTCCCACGGAACCATGTCTGCAGGTCCGCCGCGGCTGCGATGCATGTACTTGGGCTGCTCTGGCCAGATGATGCAAACGCTAACCAGCAAAGCTATGCAAAGCTTTCCTTTGATAAGGCATCTCGAGAACAACTCAGGTACAGGAGGCCTCGGAAGCAATGGAGGCCTCACGCCGGATGTCACTTGCAGGAGGACACAATATTGATGCAGCCAGCTCGTGGCGGATGCGCGAACAGGCACTGTTTCCGCATCGAACTGGCACTGCAGGAGAAGATACGGCTCTTGTTCGTCGCGATGAAGTTTCCGCTTCTGCCCGCACTCGCAGCACGTCCGAAGAAATGATGGTCATTTGAATGAAGGCGGCAGGCAAACTCCCAGAAGCGCTGCATGCAGTCTAGGTCGTGGACCTGTTCACTGATGAAAGCTCACGACAGTGTCAAGGCAGAAGCTCACATGCTGACACCAGCACAACAAAAAGTAGCAGTACACACAGTAGACCCACTACCATCCAGATTTTCTGCTGTTCAGCCCAGGATCCACTGCTGCGACACGACCATGGGATCAAAAGTTTCAGGAGACCAAACGAGATGGGCCTCACAACTTGCTTTGGCTGTCCTGGATGTGTCGCAGTCAGCGGAGTTAGAATTGTTTTGGCTCTTTTTGTAGCACTCTTCTTGTGTCCTGTGCTTTTGCATGTGATAGGCTCGCAAAGCCCTCGATGTTCATCACTGGACCATTCTTTTCTGAAAGCCCCGCTGTCTGCAAGTTCATGCACATCTTCCTTGCTTCATCTTCCTCAAACATAGCAGGCAATCTGTAATTAGCCAGCATTGTCGCTGGCACTAAGTCCCAGTTTTGCCCACAAATGACCTGCCAAGCACTTGCTGGTGCGGCCCCTTTCAGGAACAGGGAGGCGCAAACCATCAAGGAGCCGTAAACAAAGCCTCAAGAGCAACACATGTCTGTGATGCTGAAGGCAGTTTTGGTTCAAAAGCCTCCCGTTCAAAGCGAGACACGTTTAGCTTTTGTCCGCATTAGGCGCTTGTGAATGATGATTATGAAGATTGCGTTGCTGCTTTCCCCTGTCCTGCTGGCAACGGCTTCATCGCCTCAGCCAGACAATGTGACTGCGGGCTCCCCGTTGCCAGCATCGCCAGCCAACTCTACGCAGCAAGTTGCTCCAGGACCTGGACTCAAGGTACGTCGGCAGGGGCTTCCCGAAGAATTCCCCCAGGTTGTTACAATCCTGCATATCAGCGACACTCACTCCT
>CAJNIZ010029313.1:58114-75356 GCA_905231905.1 Symbiodinium pilosum | reverse complement strand
TCTTGAAACCCTTTCTCTTGCCTGTCCGCCTTGATTATTATTACCCGCCTTTACTAGTTATTTAACCCTTACCCGACCTGTCGACAATTGATCGACTGTTTCACCTGCAAATGACCAAGACTTTTGTCCGATGTACTAGGAGTTTAGACAATGGCTCATAAAGCCTTGAATCGCATGGGAGCTTTGCCAAGGTAAGTGCTGTAAATCCCTGAGCGGGACCCCTTGTCATACATTTATGCAAGCCCTAGACCCCTAAACCCTGAACCCTAAAACTCTAAACCCTAAACCCCCAAAGGCCCTAAACCCTAACCCCCATACCCAAACATTGGAATCTCCACCCATGGTCGCCTGGCATGCCCCTGTTGTCAGAAACTCCCTTGTCAGTCCAGGGTATTCATGAGCATCTCTTCCAACAAGGAACCTTGGTCTAGGTTGTCAGGGTTTAGGGTCTAGGGTTCAAGGGTTTAGGGTAGAGAACACTGCAACTGCATATCAGGATATGTTGGTTTCTAACAGTAATATCCTTCCCATGATATTAAACCCCACCTAACTATATATTCTCAATATACTTATAAAATATACTTATACCACACTGGGAATACTGAACATTAGGGGTTGGGGGGTTTTGATTTTGGGGGAGGGGCTTATTTTGGACGGACTGCTTGCAGCACTTCTTGGAAGCGCATCTGTCAGGATTGTAAGACAGATTGACGGGAAGCAGTGCTCCATCTGCCTTCATATCTTCAAGCCGATTTAGGCAATGAAGATTGAGTGTTCAGGGTACTTATAAGCAATAAGAAATTAGTCAGAAGACGTAGGAGACGATCTTCGTAAATATTGCAAAGCCCGAAACCCTAAACCCTATCATGACCCAGTAGACGCATCATGAACTCCAACTTCCCCCCTAGCTCTACTAAGGCTTAAATGCGAGTCAGAAACGTTGAAGGGCGAATCCTGAGCGCTGCGGTTTAGTAGGGTTTAGGGCAGTCGTATAATATGGAAACTTTCATCCCAAAATCCCACAAAGCATCTCATATTTGCGTCATTTCCTCATATGAGGTTTGGCCCCATCCCGGACCTTCGACGATGGCTGCAAAGCTATGCGTTGTGGACCCTCGGAGAATTGCAAGAGCTTCGCATATCCAGTATAGGACGTGTCCTTAAACCCTAAACCCTAAACACTAAATCCTAAACCCTAAGGCGGAGGCCTATACTTCGATTTTCAACACATCTCTTTCGTAGCTCGTGGATCTGGGGCAGGCTTCCCAACAAGATTTCCACGGCTTGGTAGACTATATGTACTATAGTCTAGACTCCTTGAAGGGGGGTTTATAGGGGATTACATGGGGGACTACTGTAGGGATCATTCAGGGGGATACTAGGAGTTTAGACCCTAAACCTTATACCTATACCCTAAACCTTAAACCCTAAACCCTATCCTAGGGGTTATTATGGCTCTTACGATTCGGCCTTCAGGTCTACAGGGTGCCAAGGATTTTTGTCGTACCCCTTTATTCAGCAGATCGACAAGGGACTTGCTGAAATATCAGAATAAGATCTCCATATACCCCATACTCTGTCGATTCAAGGGAGATTATAAATCCTAAGCCCCTATAACAGAAAGGGGGGCTGTATCTTGTACGTGCCTAAGGGCGGTGAGGTTGATAGCCTTTTCGGGGGGAGAGTTCATTGACGAGGGATTAAACGAAGGGGTTTAGGGTGTCAGAACTGTACACTAAACCCTAGACCCGAAACCCTAAACTGTACCTGGACCCCAAAAGTATGTAGAATAATTGCCTTTTGGGCTTTTTTTTTTAATGGGTCAGGGCTATCATTTTACATACTTTGGGGGTCAAGGTACTACCACCCAGTGAGCCACTCGTAGCGGCTAAGGTGTTCAAGGCTCAGTTCCTTTGATACCCTGGCATCCGGAAAGCTTTGAGACCTGCAAACCCAAACCCAGGGTTTAGGGTTTAGGGAACCCTAAACCCCAAAACCACGCAACCCTGAACCCATTTTGCATGATGTGGACCTGAACCTTCAAGAGCAGGGCGCTGGTCCAAGGGTTATCCAGCTGTGCAAGCTAAAGGTAGTCTAAACTCCTAGTATCCCCTCAATCACCCCTTTAATACTCCCTTATACTATTCCCTATATAGCCCCCTGTAAGGAGTTTAGACTATCGCTATATAGGGAGCCGCCCAAAATAGACCTCAACAGACTATAGTCCTCATTATGTGGGCCGCAAAAATCGGATCCTCCATGCTGGGATTTAGGGTCTAGTATTTAGGCTTTAGGGAGTGGGGATTAGGGCAGGGTTTAGGGTCTAGGGTTTAGGGTACGAAGACGATACTTTGTTCGTCGCTTTGATCACGCTGCAGCCTGAAGCCGTCCTCTATCTTGGCAGGACACCAACCTAATTAAGAGACCCTCGTAAGGAATCCTTATGATCTGTTACATGGGTGGTTGTCAAAAATCTGGTCCCCTTTTGGGTACCCTAAATATTAGGTGCCGTATTATAATAGGGATCCAAAAAGGGACCATAATTTTGACAACCACCCACATACCCACCTTATGGTAGCTTGAAGCTAACACCCGAACTCCTGAACAGCAATTGCCGCCGCTCGGCTCGCCTTGACCGCACGGACCCAGCAGTGTACTCCAGTGAGAGTTTAGGTGTTTAGGGTTAGGGGGTCGCAAAGTCCAGACCAAAAAAAGGCAATCACCACCCCCTAAAGCAGTTATATAGCAGTATGCAGGGGAATGGGAAAGTCAATGAAAGCCACTATACTACATAGAGTTTAAGGCTGATAATTAACTCCCCCAATGAGTTTTGCCTGCTAATATGTGATGGTACTATATGCCAGTGGGTGGTTAGGGTGTTGTTATTAGGGGCACAGGAAGCTCCGCGTGGTGTAGAACAGCTCATTAAAGGTCTCAACAAAAATTCAGTATTCTTGCTCCAGTACTCAGCACGTCTTCGACGCAATGACGTTGACCACGTGTCAGCTAAACTGCCCGAATACATAGTACAGCAAGCCCCTCAAGTAGTACTCCCGACTCACCTATGCCACCGGTATAGACCCCAGAATATTGAAATCCTTACTATGAGGACGCGCCAAAAGGTACCCTAAACCCTAAACCCCAAACCCCTACTTTTGGGAAACCCCCATTTGAGAAAGGGCCCAGTTCCCTGACAGACCTTGGGATTCTCTCTAGGTGCGCCGTGCAACATGATCAGTTGAATAGCGTTTAGTGTTAAGGGTTAAGGGTTCAGGGTGACCAGTTGGATACTGCCCCCTCTCCATAACACGTGGATAAAACTTGCAAAGTATATTAGGCCCATAACATCAGCCTGAGTATGGACTTAAGTGTAACTTCTGGGGGGGGCAGTCCCTAAACCCTCAACAGGATAACAGGGTTCTTATCAACTAGACTGGATTGGAAGCTTCTCATAGCGTACTCTTTTGCACAGCTTACGAGGTAGAATATTCCAGGACCCCCAGCAACCAAAATAAGATCGCCATCCTATTCAAGATACTAAGCCCTGAACCCTTAACCCCACAAAGCCGTAAGCCACCCTAAACCCTAAACCCCAAATCCTAAACCCTAAACCCTAAACCCCAAATCCTAAACCCTAAACCCTAAACCCTAAACCCCAAATCCTAAGCCCTAACTCCTCCCCCCCTCAAGGAGTGGTGGTGGAGGCGACAACGTCTCCTCCATGCTCCGACCCTTGGTCCGTCTCATTACATAGGACCTCTATACCCTTCCTAGGGTTTAAGGTTTAGGGTTTAAGGTTTAGGTTTTTTTTGGGGGATTTAGGGTTTAGGGTTTAAGGCTTAAGGTTTTTTTGGATTTAGGGTTTAGGGTTTAAGGTTTAGGGTTTTTTGGGATTTAGGGTTTAAGGTTTAGGGTTTAAGGTTTAGGGTTTTTTGGGATTTAGGGTGTAGGGTATGTGAGAGTTTCTCAAAAGAGGTGTACTCTAGGGGCCCCTGCGATGTATATCTATATACATATACATACTACAGCCCCTGAACCCTTTATATGTATATATATATATATGTATATAAATAAAACCATATATATATATGTGGATTATGGGGCTCCTGTCCCCGTTCCGCGCTACAGAAATTCTGAATGCGAAAGCCCAACCCCTAGCCCAAAACCTCAGACATTCAGCCCGTCAAAGCTAAGCGAAGAAGCGGTTTGGGGTTTAGGGTTTAGCAAAAAGCCTAGTCCGCTCTTAATGCACGGGCATATGTCCAAGGGCTGGACGATATGTGTCTAGGGCACACCCTGAACTCTAAACCTTAAAACCCACATTCTAACTCAAAACCCCTTTCCCTAAACCCACTGTAGAGAGATTTCGCAACTCCTGGCCTTTGGATTGTATTTTCACAGCACGGCTGACCTGAAATATTGTTGTTGCAGCCTGGTTTGCTACGGGCATGAGAGAAGACATTTGTGGCATTGATAGCAACAACAGCAGTTTCAATGAGCAAGACTAGGTTGGGACAGCACAGCAAAGTATATGTGGTTTGGGCCTGCCGTGCTGATGTCTGTTACGTAACCCCTGCATAATCCGAGTTTTCATTTCATCGTCCAGTGGATTGTCCGTGGCGACTAAGCCCTCAACCCCTTATTTTTGCTTGTGCTCGGCTCAGCTCGAAGGTTTTTTGGGGCGCAAGCCATGCCAGTCATTGGTCAATGTAAGCCAAGCATCCTCTCACAAATACCACTTGAAGTCAAGGGTGCTCACCCTAACCACGGGGTGCGCAGCTGACGCTCCTCTTCATTTGTACGCCAAAGTTGGCGAGCCTTGTTGATGTAATCTATGTGGCATCAGACGACAGTAGCCCAGAACCCTGAATCAATTCAAAGCCACAAGATTCATATTTCCTATGCACTCTAAATGTTCATGCAAGGGGCCCTGGCTCATGGGAACTCAGCTAATTGGTTCAGAAAGGGATACTTCGGTATATTCAGAGGAATCCAGGGATGACAACTATGATTTTGAAGAAAATGGAAACTACAACTAGTAGTTTTCATTTTCTTTTCCATTAATAGCCGACCTGAGGACTGAGGACCCTTCACTTAAACTCAAGGCCAAAACCTTGTAAGCCCTGCATACATAACCCTTCAACCCCGAAACCCCTTGCCACCCCGAAGCCCCACGCCCCAAATCCGGTAGCCATGGCGTTGCGTCATCATCTTCTGCAGCTAGGCTTCCTCGCGATCATCCTAATTTTGATGCTTCTGAAGATCTGGTCCTCTGCCCAGTCACTGGAGGTGCCAAAGCATCCCATGTAACTGGAGTCTGTTTACAAGTAACTTTTGTGTGAAATTCGGAGGAAACAATGAAATCTGATTGGGATTTTCTTCTAAGATGACTGTGATGGCTACAGGCACTTGGTGCTGTCAAGTCTGGCGAACATGCGCGAGCCGGATACATCCGCATCACCAGAGCCATCCTTAAAGTGCACGTGGGAGTATTTTCATCCCAAGGACTGGCTTCACTCTTCCAGAATTTCCGCTTAGGTTTAGGTTTCAGGGTTCAGTATTGGAATTTTTTGTGGAACATGTAAACATTAGGAAGCGCTCGATCCTTCTGACTTTGAACCTTTGGCCGCCCTAAGCCCTAGGAACAGCCAAAGTACTCGCTGCTGAAGGATGCACGGCTGATGTCGTCATTCAAGTTCAACATGAGGGCTCATTTTGAAGAGCTCACGCGACACAATTGCAGCGAGACGTTCAAGGTGATTGACATCAAGGATGGGGGGATGCAGTATAGGCACCTTCGTGCAGAGCCGCAAGATTGGAAGACGCTCATCTTGGGCATCGGTGACGAAAAAACAAATGAACAATGCTTGGAGCAACTGGTACTACACACCTGCTCCCAACCAGGCAGACATGGGTTTCCCCAAATATGACGAGCGCTTGCCAGGAACTGCAGTTTTCTTCCGAGGTTTCTCTATCGGGAAGTTTGTGTACGGAGCTGCCAAATGCCATGCTGCTTGTGGAGAACAATCCTGATGCGTCATACGGCGCAGGACTAATGACATTTGAGAAGATGAAGCATTTCATTGAGTGGTACGATCCAAACCTCTTTAAACGGGCAAAGTTTATTGAGCGAGGTTGGACCGCTTGCGCTGGGTCTCTGAAGGTATTGGTGCCCGTCGAGGCAATGGGCCACCCCGACTTGTTGCGAAGCTGGCAGCTCTTCAGGTATATGCGACAGCACTTGTTTAGAACGCACGTGCAACATAAAGTCGACTCCGTCGTCTACTTAGTCCGAGAGCACAAAGATGCCGGGCATGGACGGTGGCTTGTTGAAGAGCACACTCGCAATGTCTTGGACATAGCCCAGCAGCTGCTGAGGCAGTATTCACGGCCGGAGAAGCTTGTGATCTTCAACGGGACCTGGAACGGCCGAGCGGCGACACTTGCAGAACAGTACCGTGTTTTCAACTCAGCCGCCATTGCCTTCGGCCCGCATGGCAAAGGATTCTCCAATGTCATCTGGATGCCGTGCACAGGACGACCAGCTGCTGTGGAGCTTATCTGTTCTCAGCAGTCACTCAACGTGAGAGGTTGCACTCACAAGGGCAATCCGAATGTCATATACGCTATGCCACATACCGGGGCATGCACGGCGGCTTACCTGGCTGCGCTACTACCATATCTATGTCTATGACGACACCCAATATAGTAAATTAAGCCAAGTTCCTTGACAGCAACTCAGTTTAGGAATTGCGCTTAATGAGGCTTTAGCCCTAAACCCTATACCCTCTACCTTACGGGTTTAGGGTCCTAAGCCCTGGAGTGCGCAGCGGCGCTCTGAGGGCATCTTCTTGCAGCCCTTGAACCAACGGATGGCAACCTCAGAGCCCGAGTAGTAAACTCCCTAAATAGGAGTGGAGACGAACATGGAAACTACTACAATAGGGTATATAGGGTCTACTAGGGTAGTTGTAGTTTCCCAAAATAGGGGGATCCCAATATAGACCTGAATACTATAGCCGTTGTTAGGGGGACAACAAAGTACCTTTCATTTTGGGAAACCCCTGAACACTAAGACTCAACTCCTATATGACCTTCATACCCACCTTGAAAGGTACCCCTAATTTAGGGAAACTGCCATGTATGTCCTGAACATTGGCTTAGGGAGCAGGCCTACGCTTGAGGGTTAGGATTCAGGATTTAGGGTTTAGGATTCACGGTTTAGGGTTTCGCATTTAACGTTTACGGCTCAACCCTAAGCCCAGCGAGAATTATCACTGAAAAACCATACCAAAGCCAAAAAGGGACGACCACTACCCTCGTCCCCAAACCCAAAGCCCTCATGACAACCCTAAGCCCTACTGGCTGTAGCCTGAATAGTTGGCAGCATTATTCTTGTATACTCGCATAACACTCACAGTTGGTAATTCGTCCTTATCCCCTTATAGCCTTTAT
Source organism: Symbiodinium pilosum (assembly GCA_905231905.1). Classification (NCBI taxonomy): domain Eukaryota; class Dinophyceae; order Suessiales; family Symbiodiniaceae; genus Symbiodinium; species Symbiodinium pilosum. The sequence continues at coordinate 67,901 of CAJNIZ010029313.1, read as the reverse complement.
GAACCTAGGACTTTTGGACACCGAGCAAACCCTAAGCCCTGAACCTTAAACCCTAAGCCTTAAACCCTAATCCCTCAACCCTCAACCCCAATCCCTAAACCCTAAGCCCTATAAACCTTAAACCCCAATCCCTAAACCCTAAACCCAATCCTAAACCCTCTCTACCTATATATATTGAAACCTTAATAGGGCTGTGGTTTTGTTTGGTACCTCTAAGGTTTTGGGTTTTTGATTTTGGGTTTTGGGGTTGGGCTTTGGGTTTTGGATGTTTGATCATTTGGGGTTTTGGGCTTTGGCTTCTCTACATATATATGTATAAGCCTTAATAGGGCCGTGATTTTATTTTGCTCCTTTAGGGTTTTGGAATTTAGGTTTTGGGCTTGGATTTGGGTTTTGTGTGTTGGGTTTGGACTTTGGCTTTGGGATTTTGGGTTTTGGATTTTTGGTTATGGATTTGGGATTCTGTGTTTTGGGTGGAGGCCTCTCTGGCGGCCTAGAGGCCTCTGGAGGCCCGTGGAGAAGCAGGAGGTCTTGAAGGTTCCTGGAACCACTTGGGTGTGCAGGCTCTCTGAAGGCGCGTGGAGGCCCCGAAGGCACCCCTGGAAGCCACTGAAACTGCCTGGAGGATGCTAGGCCTCTGGAGGCCCGCCTGCGGCGGCCCCCTGGAAAAATCTTTCTATCAATTCAGGACGCCGGCAATTGAAGTTTTTTTCATCAAGCCTAAGCTTTCAATCTCAATGGGCCTGAAGGTTGTTGGAACTTTTCTGGGGGCTCCGGAAACAGGTGCGTTCAATGTGTATGAGCAAATACAATATATGGGACATATGGGGGTTTCCCAAAATTAGGGGTACCTTTTTTGGGGGTCCCCATAATAAGGATTATACTATTTTGGGGTCTATATTGGGGTTCCCTTGTTTGGGGAAATTACCATATAGGGGACATGAGCAGGTGGCGAGCAAAGGAAGAAAGACGGGTGAACATGTTAAATGGAAAGGGATTCTGGGAGGGTGGGATGATACCAAACACGTGTAGTGATATGAGAAGCCTTGCTAGCCTCCAGCTCTGGCTAATCGCGAACCCTAAGCCCTAAACCCTCAAGCCCATATAAACTTACCATCACTTAGGGCCCCAATTTCCTTAAATTTAAAATTTCAAGCTCAAAATGACCTCCCCCCAAACCCTAAGTAATGGCAATAAACCTTAAACCCTGAACCCAGGATACATTGCACGTGAATTCGGCGGCTTCACAGACCTGGAGGTTGAGGACTTGAGCTTCTCTTCTGGGTTCTTAGGGTGGGTTTAGGGCTTAAGGGTTTAGGGGTCTAGGGGTTAAGGGTTTAGGGGTTGAGGGTTTGGGGGTGTGGAGGTATTTAGAGTTCAGGGTTTGGAGGTTTAAAGCACCCAGGGTGAACAGAGTTAGGGTTTTGGGGCTTGCAACTCCTGGAATCAACTTGTTTGGTGAGTGTGCCTATCACACACCTGGAATGTAGGGGGTATAGAAGGGGGCCGGCCAATGAGAAGGTTCCGCCTGAATTCCGTGTATGAATCCGCTCCACAACCCTCAGCCCTAAACCCGAAACCCTAAACCCTAAACTTGCAGGCCAGCCTTAGACTGCTCCGATGGTACTGAAAAAGGGCAGGGAAGCATGCGCCAAGGAACGCGAGGATAATATAGGGGCCTAAATAATTACCAATATTATGGTCCCATATTCCTTATATAACTATAGGGTACCTCAAATGGACCTCAAAAGGAAATTGGTAATTATTTAGGCCTCTATAGTACGCAGTAAGACCTGGATGGTCTTTTTTAGTTGGGTGTAGGGTTTAGGGTTTCACCACCTAAGCCCTGCGTTTAGGGGCTGCTCTGGTGACGGATGCGTGCTGTTGAGATTAAACTGTTACTTGGTTTGGCCGGCGCACCTTTCAATCACACGGTTTAGGGTTTAGGGTTCAGGGAGTCCTGGAGCACAGAGTCCCCACATTTTTATGTGGTAGCTTCCCAAATAAGGAGACCCTAATATAGACCCCAAAATACTATAATCCTTATTATAAGGGCCCCCAAAAGGGTACCCCTAATTTTGGGAAACCCCCATGTATACTTCTTGCAAGTCTATGGTGGTTTGGGTTCCTGTCGAAAGGCTCATGGTACTCATGTACAGGCCAGGCCTTATTGAGCAAGGGCTTCAAGCTTCATGCGCTTTGATACCCTCTCAGTCCCCTGACCAACAGAATCCTGCATGAGATGATATCCCTAAACCTTGTGAATGAAGAGGCTACATCATGTACAGCTGGCGTTGTTATCTCGATCCTAAGAAATGAAATTTCGGGCGGTTTCTGCAAACTTGGTGTCCTTCATCGGGGGTTCCTATAATGAAGATTCTAGAATTCGGTGATGTATGAGGGAGCTCCATTTCGGAATCTCCCAAATCGCTACACAGTCATTCAGTGAACTGCTTAGAAGGCCCCAGCTGCGTCGTTCACAGCAACCATTCAGGAAGGCCTGTGGCGACTCCATGCATGGGGGGTCCCATGTTACGAGATCATATGGGACCTCAGGAAGTTCTCATGGAAGTTCTTAGGTGAGTCCTTGGTTACGGGCCTAATGAATGGGTTCCCTATAACCCTATCCAAAGCTCTTGGCAGACTCAGGCCCGAGTACCCCAGGCGCCTTAGATACCCCGCAGCCCCTAAGCAGAAATGTGGGAGGGTTTCGCGAAGTTATCTCTGTGGCATGCTCAAGGGAGCCAAGAATCTCCATGCAATCCCTACATATCCCTACTTGGAAGTTCAGGGTATATATACCCCAACCCCTATAGTCCAGTTTTGAACCATGTTTATTTGGGTTACACGTACAGCCTCAATTAGGTTATACTTACCCCCAACCAAGTGTGGTTTCCAAAGCCCAATATCCCAACCCCCCCTGTTTTCCAGGAGGCAAGCGCCGACGCCGCGGCGGACGTAGCGCCACAGACGGTGGAAGTGGCAGAGATCCCACAGGCCCGTAGTGACCACAAGGGATACTCCTTGCATGCTCTCTCTCTAGCATATTAGCATAATAGTCGGATTTGTTAACCCCAGCCCCCATCATACGCGCCTTTATAAGAGTCGCATGATAGTTTCAGGGTCCTTCTTTGCAGGATGGGAAGTAGTCTGGGTTGCTGTTAAGGAACTTAATTTCAGTTACTATATTGGGGGAATCATATTAATTACTATATATACCCATTATGGTAACTTCATTTAAGTCCTTTAACAGCAACCTAGTAGTTCAAATGCTTTGTCAAGAACAGCATCCTTCTGGATCCTGGCGAAAAATCAGGCGTTGCGGGGGTCTAGAGGAAAGGGCTCAAGGTATATTAAATCCCTTCCCCTTAAAATTAGATCCCCTAACCCTAAACCCCAAACCCTAAACCCTAAACCCTAATCCCTTCCCCTTCAAATTCGATCCCCTAATCTTAAATAGTAAGAATGAGGGGCCTAACCATCCAGAAGGGACGGGGTTCAAGGTTTCCCCTATGACAAATCGATCCTGAACAGAGATGAGGGTTTGATGGGGGGTTTAGGGTTTAGGGTTTAGGGTTGGTTAACGCTGTTTCATGAGCCCTCATTCCCTCAACTCTTCCCCAAAAAGCTTTCTGCAAATCTTGCTCCTACATGGAATCCCAATGTAAAACGATGGCACCTTGAGCTGTTTGTGGGATTATGGTCTGTTGTTGTCCCGACTTGGGGGGTCCTAAACCCTAAGGCCTACACCTTAAGCTCTCAAACCTAAAGACCGTGCTCCAAAAACAGAAGGCCCTCAGGCGCGCAACCTTGAACCCCACCAAAGCCGAGGCTTGATGTCTTCAGGGTTCTAGGCTTCAAATTTTTGAGTTTGGGATTTCGGTTTCTAGGCTTTCAGGTTTAGGGTGAAAATATTACAAACATGCCCCATTTAGGACAGGGAATATTGAATATGATCAGGAGCTCGAGCTAAAGTGTAAACCCTAAACCCTAAACTCTAAACCCTAAACCACGGAGGGTGGACCTGGCCTTTGAAACAAAGCTCTTTGGAGCTTCGCAGTTACAGTGGGTGCCACAGACATCGAGTCATTGAGTTAGCCATGCTATACCCAAGGGCTCCGATGTAGTTCCTTCTTGGGTCTGTTATGTTTTTTTGGGTAAGGGATTATAATACACTACCCAAAAAGGAACTACATAGGAGGGTCTGGGGAAGCACGGACAGCAGGAGATCACCAGGGAGAGTACCAATGAGAAACGTTAGGGGCCGTGAATCCTTTCATGGCTTGCTGGGAATGTTGGGACCGCAAACATTCCTCGTTTGTCCGACTTGTCACGCCCGCGAGCTTTGTATATGAGGCGCTTGCCTAAGGGTTTGAGGGTTTAGGGGATTGGGTCAATCCCATGCAGGATTCTTTGAACCCAGAGCTTCACCCTGAACTCTAACCTTCCTAAAGCCCTAAACCCCAAAACCCTAAAAACGGGTTCCAGGGTCGCATCCCGCAGGTTCAGGTTTGTCCCAACACAGTTCCAACATGGGGTTTTCTACAATTATCGGGTGTAGGGTTAAGCAGGTACCTTTAAAGGGGATAGGGGGTCTATAGGTGCGAAAAAGGGTTTAGGGTGTAGGGCTCAGTGTTCCCATAGTAAGGGGTACCATTCTGAGGGTCCTCCAAAGCCATAGTAAGGGGTAGGTCAAAATAGGGATTCTTCATATTTATGGAAGCTACCATATATCCTGTACCATAAACCCTGAGCCCTGAACCCTGGCTCCTAAACTCTAAACCCTAAACCCAAAGCTCTAAATCCTCAACCCTATCTTGTACATCCCTCGGCACAAAAATCTTCCATGCGGTTTGTGACAGGATCTCGAAGCCCAGGCGTGGAGCCCACACCCCGGCGTAGAGTTTAACTAAGGACTTAAGGACTTAAGAGGTTTAAGGGTTCAGGGTTTAAGGGCTTAGGGGTTTTAGGGTTTAGGGGTTTGTGGGTTTAGGGTTTAGGGGTTTAGGGGTACAACTCTGGAATCCGAAGCCCAATCAGGTGGGACTTCTTCATCCTGCCTTGAAGTTCGCCTTCCGTGCCGGCCCATTTTTCCAGACTCCGCGAGAGTACATGGCAACTCGCCGTTTTAGGGTTTAGGGTTTCTTGTTAACCTGACTATGAAGTCCCGCAAGCCCCCAATGAGGTAATATCATTGTTTGCATGTTCTGTCCATTCTTTCGTCCTCACCGACCCCTCAAGTACCGTACCTCCTCTCAGCCCCAAACCCTAAACTCTAAACCCTAAACTGAACCCTAAACCCTAAACTCAGGACTGGTACCGAACGTACAAGCCCGAGGCCGTTGAAGAGCGATGGCCTGTCGTCGCGCCGCTTGGCTTCTTACCCCAAAGCCAAACCCCAAACCCCTAAACCCCAAATCCCTAAACCCCAAAACCCCAGCCACAAACCCTTAAAACCACAAACCCAAAATCACTAAACCCCTGCCCGCTAAGTCCTAGACCTGGGTGTGGGGTTTAAGGGGTTAGGGTGTGAGGCTTAGCATTTGAGTTTCAATCGGTAATGGAGTTTGTAAGGCTTAGGATGAGAGGTTCAAGAAGCTTGGTTGTAAGGCTAGGGTGTAGGAAGTTCAGAGTCTAGGGTTCAGGCTGCACAGAGTGTTTCAGAAGTCGATATCAGAGGTTCCACAGACCTACGAACGCGGCACGAAACTACGGTTGCGAGGGCCTCTAGACTCGAAACTGTGGAGCTTGCTATGAACGCTGCAGGCCCTAGCGCTGCTGTATGCCAGGCCCTGAATCTATATCTAGCCCTAAACCCCAAACCCTAAACCCGAAACCCTAAACCCAAAACCCTAAACCCTAAACCCTGTAGAATCTACCTCTAACCTTCAAGCCTAGAGCTAAGCTCTAAACCTTGGCCTCTGAACTCCTGCAGCTTGCAAGCCTACATGGGTTCTATACCCTTGAAGGGGGGTTATATAAGAGATGATATAGGGTTTAGGTCTTAGGGTTTAGGGCTTAGGGCTTAGGGTTTAGTAGGGTTTAGGGTTTTGGGGAGAGTTATAGGGGTTATCAAGGGGGATACTAGGAGCTTAGACTATGGCTCAAGTGGGTATGTGTAAGTTGTTCCTGCAAAATCCCAAGTACGAATCCCATAACCACCGTTTAATCCCTCTGGATCCTGTGGTCCCTACTTGGAGGGTCATGAGGACTTAGCAAGTAGGTTAACAATGGGGAGAATGGGGATTATTATATAGCTTATAGGGGGTTATCAACCTACTTCCTAGGTCCCCATGACCCTAAACTCTAAACCTAAATACTACTAAACCCTAAACCCTAAACCCTAGTAGTGTCCGTTTTCTTGTCCATTAGTAACCTACTTACTAAGTCCCCCTGACCCTCCAAGTAGGAGATCCCCCTCAACCCTGAACCCTAAACCCTAAGCCCTAAAGCCTAAGCCCTAAACCGTAAACCCCTAAACCCTAAACCCTAAGCCCCACACCCGAAACCCTAAGCCTTAAGCCCTAAACCTTACCCAGACCCTCCTATGTAGTTCCTTTTTGGGTAGTATATTATAGTCCCTTACCCAAAAAACCATAACAGACCCAAAAAGGAATTACATTGGAGCCCTAAGCCCTACACCTTAACCCCCAAAGTATGTAAGAATAATAGCCCTAAACCCATAATAACATCCATAAAGGCTATTATTTTACATACTTTTGGGGTCCAGCTAAGCCCTGAACCTTAGACCCTAAACCCTTAACCCTAAACCCTAAACCCCTAAGCCCTAAACCCGAAACCTTAAGCCCTAAGCCCTCAAGCCCATATAAACTTACCATTACTTAGGGTACCCAAATTTCCTTAATTTTAAATGTTAAACCCAAATGACCCCCCCAAACCCTAAGTAATGGTAATAAACCTTAGACCCCATTCTGAGCAGCTTGGAGGATCCTTCTCTATCGGAAGCACGTCGTGTCACCAGCTTAGATTCTTGCGCTGAGTAGGGTTCAGGGTATAAGGTTTTGGGGGTTTGGGGGTTTTAGGGGTTTGGGGTTTTAGGGTTTGGGGTTTTAAGGGTTTGGGTTTTAGGGGTTTGGGTTTTAGGGTTCAGGGTTTAGGGTTCGCAGAGTCGGGATCTGAAAGACGTACCTTGCTTTTCCAGCACTTTTCTGGACCCTCAGCGCTTACCTGTCACCCGCTTGCCCACAGCCTTGTAGTAATTCCTCCAAATGAGTAGACATCACCCATAAAGTCATAAAGCTGTCGTAGGTAATTGGGGTTGCAGGTTTAGGGCTTAGGGTTTATAGGGTTTAGGGTCGTACTGTAGGGGCCTTAATAATTACCCATATGATGGTTCCATATTAGGGATAATTGAAAATAAAATGGAAACTACTATAGTATAGTGGGGTTATATTGGGGTTATATGAAATAATTACCTATATTATGGTTCCACATTCCTTGTATAATTATAGTATAGGGTACTTCAAATGGACATCAAAATGATATTGGCAGTTATTTGGGCCCCTATATTAGGTAATTGGGGTTGCAGCTAAGCTTTAAGATTTTCTGACGGCAACTGCTTTGCCAATAACCACACCGTTTCAAACAAGTTAAAGTTTGAGGCGGGATCGTGAATGCCATGAGCTACCTGAGTTTGAGGTATGTTTTGTGCATTGTGCAGGGACTGCAGGGAGATTATTAATTATAGGGGATAGAAGCGTGAACCGAAACCCTGAAAGGGTAATAATGTAAAGCCTCCCTCAAAACCGCACCCTACACCTCCCACGTTGGGGCTACCTGCGAAGACCTCGGCCCTACATATCCATAGTTGAAGTTGCTGCTCCTTTACCGCCTGATACATCCTCGACGTCTCTATTGCCTACATTAAGTTTGTCCCCTTAAGGTTTGTACATTTGTCTGCGGTGTCCCAAATGGGTGGGCCCCAACATGAGGGTCCCAGGTTCTGTAATATAGCCCAGAACCAAAAAAGGGGCCAATACTTTAGAGAATAACGGCCCCCGGACACTAGTTGAGGGCCATATTCCAGGATTTCGGGGTCCAACCTCAAAGGAACAGACGTAAGGGTAGCGGCTTCCCGACTGGAATCAGGGTTGGTTTTGGGCTTAGGGTTCAGGGGTCCAGGGGTTTAGGGACTTGGGGTTTGGGGGTTTGGGGGTTTAGGGGTTTAGGGGTTTAGGGTGCAAAGTGCAAGCCCACTCTGGAAACGGAAACGTGGCCTGCCAAGAGCGCTAGGAGGTATCAGTAATGAATCGGGGGGCTGGGGGAGGTTCTGAGGTAACTGGGGAGATGTCATAATGAGGGTTCTCCTGGATTTCGTAGTTATCTGATCTTTGCAATCTCTTTACAAAAGCAGTTGGTACAAACGAGTCTAAAGGAAACATCGCTGGAATTCGGGATCTTATTTCCACGCTGCACATTCTGATTTCTGCTCTTGTAAGAGGAATTTATATAACATCTAACGGAAGTCCAAATGTAGATGGAGATCTGCAATTTATGTGGGTTTAGGCCCTAAACCCTAAACCCTAAACGTATATTGTTCTAGGAGGTGGTCCCTAAACCCTAAACAAAGCTATCTACCGGAACTTGAATCAGTAATGGCATCTCCTGACTTTCCTAGGGTTTAGGGTTTAGGGTTTAGCTGAGTTTCCTAGGTATTCTGGCCTTTTTTCACAGCACTTCTGAAGAATTAACCCCAAACCCAAAACTGGAAATCGAAAATCCCAGAAGCCTTATAAACCCTAAACCAAAAGCCTACACCCTAAAACCTAGCCTCTTAGACCTCAGAGGTCAGAGCTTTCATACATCTTCCAGCTTGTGAACTACTTTGAGGAACCAACAGTTCCACGTTGCGGCTGTAGTCTCCTTAGGAACGTTTACCGGGATATTTAATGAGGGTATCACAGCATAACCTCAAGGAATTGGGAACATGTTGGGGGATATTGTATTACAGTTGTTATTGCAGGCCTAGGTAGACTTATGGGGCTGAGAGGGGCATAACCACGGGTCCATCAATGCGAAGCATGTAGGGGTGACTTGTTGAGAGGTTTTGTTTTTTTTTGCCGTTCGGCCTGCTTGGGCGTGTCTTCATAGCTAAGGGGCTTAGGGTCATGGACCTCTGTGTGACGAGTTATAGAAAGGTTCGACCTGCACAAGAATTCGATAATTCCGCTACACCTTAGGTCATCCCCCCAACCCACCACGAGTGGTGCAAGAACATATGTATGAATTGAGACCTTAATGTAATTTGCAGTATCCCCTGAAGTCACCATTGGTGCGTGTGAGGGTCCTTTTACACCTCAAAGCCTGATGATCGATGAATGGGGATCAGACTGTATGGGAATGCTCCCTAAGTATTATGGGATCCTTACCCACTACTTTAGGTTCTCCCTTGACTGTTGAGGAATACTGGGAACCGAGGGCATTATTACAGGGTTCCATTTTTGGGAACCCTGGGGGGGTCTCTATAACTGGAGATCGCAGACCTTGAGCCTCGCCAGTTCTGGATTGGATTCTTGTTATTGTTCAAAGTTTAAGGCTTCGGGTGGTGTTGGGGTTTAGGGTTTAGGGTTTAAGGCTCAACAATCAAACTCTCCTCATGAGCAACCCTGCATCCTAAACCAACAGCCGAACCTCTAAACCTTTCATTCGGGTCAAAGCTGTGGAGCCCAAACCTAAACAGCTTCCATAAACCCGGAGCCTGCTGAGCCTACTAGTTGCTGACATGTCTTCGCAGCGGATTAGAAAGGTTATATGGTAGTTTCCCAAA